>CAUYON010003297.1:0-75778 GCA_963573935.1 Arctocebus calabarensis
ACCTGTACCCTTCTAAGATGCACTGTAGGTGTGACCCCACCAATTACCCTCCCTCCACCCATCCTCCCTTTTCCTTCCCCCTCACTTATGTGCAATAATTAGATTATATCCTCATATGAAAGTTATAAATTAGTTTCATAGTAGGGCTGAGTATATTGGGTTCCATTCCTATGTACTTCCATTCTTGAAATACTTTGCTAAGAATGTTCCAGCTCCAACCATGTAAACATGAAAGAGGTAAAGTCTCCATTTTTCTTTAACGTTGCATAGTAGTCCATAGTGTACATATACCACAATTTATTAATCTGTTTGTGGGTCAATGGGCACTTTGGCCTCTTCCATGACTTGGAAATTATGAGTTGGGCCACAATAAACATTCTGGTAAAAATATCTTTGTTATAATGTGATTTTTGGTCTTCTGGATATACACCTAGTAGGGGAATTATAGGATCGAATGGCAGGTCTATTTTTACATCTCTAAGTAGTCTCCAAATATCCTTCCAAAAGGAACGTATTGGTTTGCATTCCCACCAGCAGTGTAAAAGTGTTCCTTTTTCTCCACATCCATACCAACATCTCTGGTTTTGGGATTTTGTGAGGTGGGCTAACCTTATTGGAGTTACAGGATACCTCAAAGTAGTTTTGATTTGCATTTCTCTGATGATTAAAGATGATGAGCATTATTTCATGTGTCTGTAGACCATGCACCTGTCTTCTTCAGAGAAGATTCTCTTCAAGTCCTTTGCCCACCCTGACATGGGATCCCTTGTTCTTTTCTTGCCAATATATTTTGAGTTCTCTGTGGATTCTGGTTATTAAACCTTTGTTGGAGGCATAACCTGTAAATATCTTCTCCCATTCTGAGGGTTGTCTGCTTGCTTTACAGTGTTCTTGGCTGTGCAGAACCTTTTCAGTTTTATCATGTGCCAGTAGTGTATTTTTGATGCTGCTTCAATTGCCTGGTGAGTGTGGGGTGGGGTGAGGACATAAAATATTCACCCAGGGCGATTCCTTTAAGAGTTTTCCCTGCACTTTCTTCTAGTATTTTTTATAGTTTTATGTCTTAAGTTTCAATCTTTAACCCAGTGTGAGTCTATCCTAGTTAATGGTGAAAGGTGTGGGTCCAGTTTCAGTATTCTATAGGTCTCCAGCCAGTTCACCCAGCACCATTTGTTAAATAGGGAGTCTTTTCCCCACTGAATGTTTTTAATTGGCTCGTGAAAGATCAAGTAAGAGTTCGTAGCTAGGTTCACCTCTTGGTTCTCTATTCTGTTCCATACATCTACCTCTCTGTTTTTGTGCCAGTACCATGCTGTTTTGATCACTATCGATTTATAGTATAGTCTGAGGTCTGGTAGCGTGACTCCTCCTTGTTCTTATTTCTGAATAATGTCTTGGCTACTCGAGGTTTTTTCTGATTCCATATAAGACGAAGTATTTTTTCTAGATCTTTAAAATATGACAATGGAGCTTTAATAGGAATTGCATTAAAATTATATATTGCTTTGGGTAGTATAGACATTTTTATAATCTTGATTCTTCCCAGCCATGAGCATGGTATGTTTTTCCATTTGTTAACATTTTCAGCTATTTCTTTTCTTAACGTTTCATAGTTCTCTTTACAGAGACCTTTCACATCCTTTGACAGGTAAACTCCCAAGTATTTCATCTTCTTTGGCACTACTGTGAATGGAATAGAGTCCTTGACTTTTTTCAGCTTGGCTATTGTTGGTGTATACAAAGGCTATAGAATTCCTTGATCACTTCTAAGAGTGTTTGTTGATCCAAGTCTTAAAAAAGTGGCTCATGCTTAATCCTAGCACTCTGGCAGTCTGAGGCAGGATTGTGCAAGCTCAGGTGTTTAAAATCAGCCTGAGAAAAAGCAAGACCCTGTTTCTACTAAAAATAAACTTTGGTGTATGTACACCATAAAATACTAATCTTTTAGCCATAAAAAGATGTGAATTTCATGTCTTTTTGTAAAAACCTGGATGGATTTGGAGAACATTCTCCTAAGCAAAGTATCATAAGAATGGAAAACCAAGCATAGTTGGTACTCAGTACTTAATTACAACCAGCAGATTAAAAGTATATGCTCATAAGAGAAAAACTAAATTCAAGTAAGAGGGAGGGGGCAGGAGGAGCTGGGTGAATTCCCACACAGTGTGTGCACTGCACAGATGTACTGCAGTGTGTGGTAGGAGGGAGGGGAAGGAGCTGGATGAACTACCCAGTGGGTACACCGCACAGTTTCTGAGGGAAAGGGCACAACTTCGACCTAGACTTTAACCTTAGAAAAGCAAACCATGTAACCCAATCATATGTACCCCCATATTAATCTGAAATTTGAAAAAGAAGAAAAATTAGTTGGGTACATAGCATACACTTCTAGTCACAACTTTTGGGAGGTTGAGGCAGGAGGTTCACTTGAACCCAGGAATTTAAGGTTGCAGTGACCTATGACACCATGATACTCTATCCAGGTCAACAGAGTGAGACTTGGTCTCAAAAAAATAAAGTGATTATTGGTACAAAATAAACGGTAGTCATAGGTACTTTTTAAAAATGGTAGACTAAAACATGGCTATTCATTTCAAGGCCTAATAATACATATAAAGATTACTAAATGGTATATTCATTTTTACATTGGTCTAAAGTTTTTAGTATCTTACAATGTATGATTTGCTTATTAAGGTGTGGATGTGTATTTCCTATGGGAATTTCAAAACTGCTAATTAAAAAGAAAATCCAAAAGAAGCAATAGCTGCCCCAGATAAGAAGGAAACAGTGAAAGAACTCCTAGAACATGAAAAGTCAAAATGAAAGGATACCCCCCCAAGAAAACAGTTAACTCCAGAGCAATGAACACCAACCAAAACAAGAATATTGAAACGACTGATAAACAATTTCAAATATGGATTATAAGGAAGCTCAATGAAATAGAAACCACAAAAACTATGCAATAAATGAATGAAAAATTCATCAAAGAAATAGAATTATTTAAAGAAAAATTAAGCAGAGTTTTCAGAAACAAAAAAACTCATTCAAGGAAATACAAAACACATTAGAAAGCCTTAAGAATAGGCTTAGCAGCAGCTATGGCTGAAAGGAGTAGGGTATCAGCCCCATATGCCAGAGGTGCCGGATTCAAACCCAGCCCTGGCCAAAAACTGCAAAAAACAACAACAACAAGAAAAACCCCAAAACCAACCAAACAAACAAAAAACAGAATAGGCTAGATGAGGCAGAAGAAATACTCTCAAAGCTAGAAGACAATACCTGTGAATTTAACAAGTCAGTCCAAGAAAAAGGACAGAGAAATAAGAGGAATGAATAAAACGCAAAAAATACAAGATGTGATAAGGAGGCCTAACATAAGAATCATAGGCATCCCTGAGGATGAAGTAGAAAATACTCAAGAGCTGGAAAACCTATTTGAGGGAATAGGTGAGGAAAATTTCCCAAGTCTTGCCAGAAATTTGGACATCGATATATTGTAAGAGCAATGGACTGGTGGGAGATTTGTTGCCAAGGGGCGATCACAACAACATACAGTTATCACACTGGCCAGTTAACATGAAAGAGGATTTCCTATGAACTATAAGGTGAAAGCATCAGGTAACTTACAAAGGAAAGCCCATCTGTCTAACTGCAGACTTCTCAACTGAGACTGAATAGCCAGATGAGAGTGGGGCCCCAGTCTCAGTCTTCTCAAACAAAATAATGACCAGCATAGAAGCTGTATCCTGCAAAACTAAGTTTCGTATATAAAGGAGAAACAATTTTTCAGACAAGCAAACAGGAATTTGACGTACTCAGATTTGCATTATACAGTGATCAGCACAACAGATGCCAAGCAGTGTAAAATCATCCAAATGCTAAAGTTCAGAGCCCACATACCACAATGGCTCAAGAGGTAGAACAAAGTAGTCAAAGTTCCACTCAACAAGATAAACAGATATCCACCCTACTTAACAATTCTTTCAATAACTGTGAAAAGACTGAACTCCCCTCTCAAGAAACAGAGGTTGGCTGAATGGATAAAAATGTATATAAGCCAAGTATTTGCTGTCTCCAGGAAATGCATCTAACTCACAAGAACTCATTCAGACTCAAGGTGAATGGACGGGAAACAATATTCCATGTAAGTGTAAACCAAAAGAAAACTGGTGTATTCTATCAGATAACAGAGACATCAAAGCAATAAAAGAAAGATAAAGATGGTCATTATATAATGGTAAAGGGGATAATTTAGTAAGAAAACATCACAATGCTAAATATTTATGCACCCAACATAGGTGCACCTAGATTTATAAAGCAAACCCTATTTCATTTAAACAGAATGATTAACAGCAACATTGTAATAGCTAGGGAATTAGTACAGACAGAAATAAACATTCTCCTGGCAGAAAATAAATGAACATAGGATTTAAATGTGACTCTAGAGCAAAAGTGCTTAACAGATATTTACAGAACATTCTATTAAAAAACTACTGAATATACTTTCTTCTCATCAGCACATAGAACATTCTCCAAGAATGATCACAACTTGGGATAAAAAACATATCTCAACAAATTAAAAAAAATTCAAACTATAACATCTATCTTCTCAGATCACAGTGGAATAAGACGAGAAATTGACTCCATTAGAAACATTCAATTCTACAAAGAGTTAAGGAAATTAAGCAACCAACTGCTAAAAAAGTATTGTGTCAAGGAGGAAATTAAGATGGAAATCTTAAGATTCTTCAGACTAAATGACAAAAAGGACAGAAGCTACCAAAATCTGTGGGATTCAACAAAAGCAGTCTTAAAGAGGAAAATTCATAGCCTTAACTGTACTATTGAAAGAACAGAAAGATCACAAATCAACAATCTGATAAAGCATCTTGAGGAATCAGAAAAGGAAGAGCAAACCAATCTGAAACCTTGCATAAGAAAAGACATACTAAGGTCAGAGCAGAACTAAATGACATCAGTAACAAAAGAATCATACAGAAGATTAAAGAAACAAAAGGTTGGTTCTTTGAAAAGATAAAATTGATGAATCTCTTGCTAGATTAACCAAAACCAGAAAAAATTCCAATCAGCTCAATAAGAAATGAAAAAAGAGCTACAACAAACTGAAATAACAGAAATATAAAACATCACCTCTGAATATTATAAAAACCTCTATGCATACAAACTGGAAAATGTTAAAGAAATGGACAAATAATTGGAAACACACAGTCTCCCAAGATTCAATCAGGAAGAAACGGAACTGCTAAACAGACCAACATCAAGTAATAAAATTTAAGCAGCAATAAAAAACCTTCAATGAAGAAAAATCCTGGAACAGATGGCTTCACAGCCAAATTTTTTCAGACCTACAAAGGGGAATTGGTAGGTATCCTGCAGAGATTATTTCATTAACATTGAGAAGGAAGGAATCCTCCTTAACTTGTTTTATAAAGTCAGCATTACATTGATAACAAAGCCAGGAAAGGACACAACAAAAAAAGAAAACTACAGACCAGTAAGCTTTATGAATATAGATGCAAAAATTCTCAGTATAATTCTACCAAACTGAATTTAGCAGTACATCAAAAAAACAAAAACAAATAAACAAACAAAAAAAAAATCCACCACAACCAAATGGGCTTCATCCTGTAGAAGCAAGGATGGTTTGACACACACAATCTATAAACATGGTTAGAAGCAAAACAAAGACCATATTATTATCTCAGTAGACACAGAGAAAGCACTTGACAAAAGGCATCACTTTTTTATGGTAAGAACTCTTAACAAATGGAACATATTTCAAAATTTTAAAAGTCATATATTGTAAACCCATGGCCAACATGTTAAACAGGGAAACACTGAAAGCGTTCCTTCTAAGACCTGGAACAGACAAGGCTGCACACCACTTCTGTCCAGCACGGTGTAGAAGGCCTAGTCAGAGCATCAGACAGGAGGAGGAACTCAGGGTGTCCAAGTGGGGACAGAAGAGGTCCAACTATCACTCTTTGCTGATGATTGTATACCTAGAAAACACCAAAGATTCTGCCAAAAGACTCCTGGGCCTGCTAAATAAATTTAGTGAAGTCTCAGGATACAAAATCAATAGCATTCCTATTCAGCAGCAACAGATGAGCTGAGAATTACAATAAAAAATTCAATACCTTTCCCAAAGACAACAAGAACAAAAAAAAATACATAAATTATGTAGGAATATATTTAACCAAGGAAGTAAAAGACCTCTACAGGGAGAACTAAGAGTTAATGAAAGCGGAAATCACAGAAACAAATGGGAAAACATACCATGTTCATGGATCAGCAGAATCAATATTGTTAACGTGTCCAAACTGGCACCTATGACCCAAGTAGCTAAGATGCCAACCATGTACACCTGAGCTGGTAGGTTCGAATCCAGCCCAGGCCTGCCTAACAATGACGGCTATAACCAAAAAATAGACTGGCACTGTGGAAGGCACCTGTAGTCCCAGCTACTTGGGAGGCAGAGGCAGGAGAATTGCCTAAGTCCAGGAGTTGGAGATTGCTATGAGCTGTGATGCCACAGCACTCTACCGAGGGCAACAGCTTGAGAGTCTGTCTCAAAATAAATAAATAAATAAATAAAAAGTCTAGGGCAGCACCTGTGGCTCATCAAGTACATGGTGCCAATCCCATGGACCAAAGATGGCAGGTTCAAAACCAGTGTCTGCCGAACTGCAAAGCAGAAAAACAGTCGGGTGTTCATCATTTTCTTCTGTGGTACATTCCTCTCGTTCAGTGAAATTGTGATGACTCAATGTTTTCCTCTTTCCATCTGATGGTCTACTTCTGTGCTCTTGTTCTTTAGAGTTAGTAGGAGAAGCAAATGGGCTCATTTGACAAGTCCCAGTTGTTGGAGAATAAGTTGTAATACTCAGCTTCCTTGTGATTTCTGAAGACTGAAAAGGCTTTTCTTTTACTAGACCATCTAATTTCAGTGATCTTTTAACCCCTGGCTACCCTAACAAGAAGGATCCACTGTTGGCAGGATTCACCATCTACTGACTATAGCGTCCTTAGGCATGGAATGAGCATCAGAAGTAGCATGCAGCAGTCACTGTGGGCTTCAGTTAAGATAGCAGCTGGCTTCAGGTGAGACCTTACTCTGGTGGCAATGTGGGAGAGCCCACTTCACTTCTGCCTCAACTCCAGCAGCCTGTGATGCTTGTTTTTCCATTCTTATGATGTATTTCCTAGGAGAGTGTTCTCCAAATCCATCCAAGGGCATTTTGAGAGTCAAGGAAACGCCACTGCCGCTGATGAAAGAAGATGAGCAACTGCGGACTCACAAACCCTAGAAACCAAATTATTTTTGAGTTTTGAAATGAATAGGACAAGCTCCTAGAAATCTAACATTACTGGAGCAGATTTATGCACTAGAGGCCAAGTAGGAGAACTCCTCCAGGACCCCAGAGATGACTTTAGAAATGCTGGTTGTTCAGTAGAAATTCACTACTGTGCTACAGGGTCATCAAGTTTCCTGTCTTCAGATTGTTTATAAATGTTCATCTTTGCTGGTCAGTAATGAGATTTTACTTATTCATTGTGAAAATACCTTTCACATGCATAGGTTCTACCGAACACTGATATTAATGTATAATCATCGATTCTACTTTGTCACAGTCATAGTGACCCAAACGTTTTACTTATATTTCAGTTCCAGGATCTGGGTTTCTATATACCATGCTGAGGCTTTGGCCTTATCTCCTTGTGTACAGCATTCCCTCTTGAGCCGGGCTTACATGACTAATACCATTCTCACCTAGACAGCCCATCCTAAACTCAGCTCTAATATTGGATGTCCACCTGCCGAGAATTTGCATGTCTTCCTATAGCATCTGCCTATGTGGCATACTTATCAATCTCCCTGTAATGTCTTCTGCCTGTTCCTCATGCTGGCCCTCCTTGAAATTGAGCACCTGCCCATCTATGACTGCTGTTATTACTTGGGGATCCCCCTTCCTTGACGGGTTCCTTCTTCCTCCTGCTAGTGGACCTGGGCCTAGTGACCGCCTCATCTCCTCCACACCCCTTCAGAGTGTCTGGTCTCTCCAGATTCTCCCAGTCTGGTTTTTCCACTTACCCAAGCTCTAGCACAGGAATCAGGAAGGGCAAGTTTCTGAGATTTAAAGAAAGTTGACTTTGGCAGGCCTCTGGGGCTTTTCTGCAACCACAAGTGGGTTTTCTGTGATTTTTAGAAAATTTCTCAGAGTTCTGCAGATACTAGGACTTTCTAAAATGTGAGGAATGTTAATGACTTATATTAGTGAAGGACATAATGGCAGCTGGCTCTCAGAGTGCAAGTGTTCTAGGCCATTAAGCATTAGAATGTGCAGAGAGAAGCTTTAAAAACCAAGAAGGTACAGATTGTTTCAAAGCTGAAGTGGAAAAGAATAGGGACGCTTCCAAGCTACAGTTCACGTAGAAAGTGTAGGTTCAGACCCAGGTGACATAGGCCGTCTATTCCAAATTCTAGTTACTTGAAGGTGCAGATTTGTCTGGTATCCTGTGCTGAGGCAAACTGTTAGGTAAACTGTTAGTTTAGTTCTCAAACTTGAGAAACTCCAAAGAAATTGGAGTTTAGGGTCCAGTTAGGGGAATTGCGATAGCAGAAACTATGACCAGCAGCTAGGCGATGCCTTCCCCTTTATACCCAGGGTACTTTACCCAGGGAGACTCCCTGAGTGGATCCCTCCCCTCAGGGCCCAAAGGACCAAGATGTGTTTCCATTCTAGTGTTCAAAATTTAGTGCCTTTGAGCTAATCTAAGACTCTCTAATAATTTTTTTAAATGAAAAATTCAGCGTCTAGAGGCAATTAACTGGCAAGTGACAGAGGTGGCACTTTATCAGAGTGCTGTGTTGCTGATATTGAACAACCCAGGGTTGAATGGGGAAGGGGAGATGAGGGTGAAAGAAATGAGGAGAGCAGTTCTGGCAGTGCGGGAGGAAAAGAATCACGTAGGAAAAATATAGAGTCAGAGGTGGTGGTGCCCTGGTCTACAGAACTGGTACAGAGTCAAGTCACATCTTGGAGAGGGCCAGGGAGCAGCAGCTGAAAGTGCAACTGGGCTATCAGAACCAGGTAGGCATTCTGGGGTCAAGGTATGTAAATTATTTTCATAAATATCAAGACAAAGACATAAAAATGAAGAAGGCAGGGCGGCCCCCTTGGCTCAAAGGAGTAGGGCGCCAGCCCCATATGCTGGAGGTGGCAGGTTCAAACCCAGCCCCGGGGCCAAAAACTGCCAAAAACTGCCCAAAAAAAGAAGAAGGCAGTTAGAAACCAAGAGCATAAATGCCGATAGTCCAGATAAGGGGGAGAGGTCAGATACGAAGCAAAGTCTTAAAAACAAGGAGCAGTGCGAATTGATGTTCAAAGAGTATATAAATTAGATTTCTCCAGAAAAATAGCTTCAGGAGAGAAAGAGACATAGAGAGAGGAAAGAAGGGAAAAGGAGGAGAGAAAGAGAGGAAGGGAAGACGAAGTTTGTATCTAGGAATTGGCTCCTGTAATTGTCGGGGGTGGCAGGTGAAAAATCCGTAGCAAAGGGCAGGGTGGAAACTGGAGGCAGAATTTCTTCTCTGGTAAACCTGTTTGTGCTCTTAAGGACTTCTACCGACTGGACGAGGCCTACTCACATTATCAAAGATACTCTTCTTTTTAAAAAAGTGAACCAATTATATAGTAGTTGTAACCACCTCTGTAAAATATCATCACAGGAACTCTCGAGCTTATATTGGATTAAAGAACTGGGCACTGCACCCTGCCAAGCTGATACATGAAACTAACCACCACAGAGGGCAAGGACAGGGGCAGCTCTGGGAACCAGAGTTACAGCAGACTAGGTAGAATGTCCTGTGGGCAAACTGGCAATCAGAAACCCATAAAAATCAAAGGCATAGAACAAATGATTAGGTAACAAACAGATTCCGAGAGATTCTCTGGTTTTGAGACAAATTGTGAATGTAGGCTCGCTCTCTGTTTCTATCGAATCAGTTATGCTATGACAACAAAATACTCTGAAGTAGAGACCTGGTGGTATCTCATCTCTGAGATTTCAGTAACCAGTGGAATCTTGTGGAAGTAACTGAGCCCCTAGGGTTTGTCTTCTGACTTTGTAACATCTGCCAGTTTGATTAGAACCTTTAAGGAATGTTTACATTTCCTTTAAGAAAAGAATTTGAAAGTAAGTTTATAGAGTGACCTATGCTATATACAAAATCACGGAAGAAGGCCAGGCCAGATGGCTCATGCCTGTAATCCAAGCACTTGGGAGGCTGAAGTGGGTGGATTGCCTGATCTCCTCTGTTAGAGACCAGCTGGAGCCCGAGCAAGACCTCATCTCTAAAAATAACAGGGTGTTGTGGGGGGCTCCTGATGTCCCAGCTACTTGGGAGGCTGAGGTGAGAATGGCTTGAGCTCAAGAGTTAGAGGTTGCTATGAGCTATGACCCCATGGCACTGTACCAAGGGTGACAAAGTAAGACTCTGTTTCAAAACAAACAAACAAGAAAAACAAACAAAAAACAGAAACAAACAAAAAAATCACCTGAAGGGATATTTAACAAATATTGCTGCCTTAGGCCAATCTATAGATGGAGCCTGTGCTTAAGAATTTAAAAAATTAAATTAAAACAAAACCAAAAATAGTGCTTCTAAATTCACCCAATACAGAAAATTGAGTGCTAAAAATATTCAAAACTGTCTTTATTTTTTATTTAAAAAAACTTGAAAGTCGGGCAGCGCCTGTGGCTCAGTGAGTAGGGTGCTAGCCCCATATGCCGACAGTGGCGGTTTTGAAACTGGTCAACCTGCAACAACCAAAAATATAGCTGGGCCTTGTGGTGGGTGCAGCTCCTTGGGAGGCTGAGGCAAGAGAATTACCTAAGCCCAGGAGCTATGATACCACAGCACTCTACAGAGGGTAACAAAGTGAGACTTTGTCCCTCAAAAAAAAAAAAAAGACCTGAAAGTCCATGCAGTTCGGAGAGAGTTGCAAGCCCCTGGATTTGAAGCTTTCTATGGCATCTTCTAGTTCTAGAAGTAATTCTCTCAGAATGAGCTGCTAATGCCTGTGCTTCCACTGGTAGGCCTGTAGTAGGAATTGATGAAGTGGGTGTTAGACTGGGCCAAAGAGTGATTGAAAAACCTGGGACAGATCCTCCAAGGCCTAAAACCAAACATGATTCCCATGGGGCAGAGAGTGGACTTCAGTAACAGAAAAGGGATTTAGACATGATTTTCAGAAATACTCTTAACCTTCAGGAATCACTGCATATTAGAATAGATTGTTTTCAGGTTTTCTTCCACTGTTTTTAGAGGTGGAGGAGTTTGGAGTAGTGCTTTTCGAAAAGATGTACCATAGCCTACAGAAGTTTTATATTCTTTACATTAGAGATGTGTTCTCAAGCTTTCTTTGACCAAGGGAATTATTTTAGGACTGATGTTCCCTGGAACCATACACTGAGAATCACTGGCTTAGGGTCACTGACACTGGAGGAAATGAGTGCCCACCGTTTGCTAGGAATCTCTTCAGTCACACTATTCTTAATTTAGTTTCTTTCATCATAATCCCGTGACCCCTTCTCCACATGGATTATATATATTAGAAAGTCTGTATGTGTATACAAATAAGAAAAACAATGAACATGACTTAAATTGTGAACCCTTTCAAATGCAAGATATAATCACCCCAGATTTTAAGTACTCAACTTCACTAAAAGGTACATATAATTTAAAAATAATAATTACCACATAATTAAGTGCTATATATTGGCTCAGTAATTTCAGAATTCCTAAAAATGTGTGAAAGCACTTTTTCTTTCTTCTCTTTTTCAAGGCAAGAGTCTGTCTTTGTTACTCAGTCAGAGAGCAGTGGTGTCATAACTCAGCAATCTCAAAGTCCTGGGCTCAAGGGATCCTCCTGCCTCTCCAGTAGGTGGCACATGCCACCGCACATGGCTAATTTTTCTATTTTTAATAGAAATGGGGTCTGCTCTTTGCCTAGGCTGGTCTCAAATTCTGAAGCTCAAGCCATCCTCCCATCCCGCCCTCCCAGAGTGCTGGAGTTAATAGGCATGCATCATCGAGCAGAGCCCCAAAGTCCTTTTTTACTTTTTATTTTATTTTATTTTTTTGACACAGAGTCTCACTGTGTCACCCTCGGTAGAGTACTGTGGCATCACAGCTCACAGCTCACAGCAGCCTCAAACTCTTGGGCTTAAGTGATTCTCCTGCCTCAGCCTCCCAAGTAGCTGGGACTACAGGCGCCTGCCACAACGCCTGGCTATTTTGTTGTTGTTATTGTAGTAGTTGTCATTGTTGTTTAGCAGGCCCAAGTTCCAACCTGCCAGCCCTGGTGTATGTGGCCAACCCCCTAACCACTCAGCAACAGATGCCAAACCTCAAAGTTCTTTTTTAATATGTTGTTTTTCAACTGTGATACAGAGTGTACATAAAAATTGAGATCTCTCTAAAATCTGTAACAAAATTTCTTGTTTGGGGTTATTTAAAGAAGAAATAATCAGATTGTATTAAAATTCTATTGAATTATTGTCATTTTGTATCTTGGTTAGCATGTGATATAAACTGAGGGGGAAAAAGCAACAGTTGTTTGACTACACTGGAAATGAACTTTAACCTTTTGATACAATAGTTATTACAACATTTTTCCTCTCTCTAGATTGCCCAATCACTAAAGAGCTGTGATCTTCCCAAACATTTAAAAGTCAGGCAGAGCTTTGTAATTGGTAAAAGTCTGTCTTTGCCAGACTCTAAGAAAGGAGCATCGCTCATTCTGATAAAACACATCTATGCAGCTGTCAGAACAATGGAATCTATGCTGACTTTGTCAACAGAAGAACCTGCTAAAAAGAACACTCTTAAGAAATATAAAATAATTTGTGTTGTAAGTATAGTTCTTAACTTTAACCTTTCTAGCTTTGTGACAAATGTTAAAAGTATGATTCTCTGTTTATATTTCCTTGTGTTGTTACTGAAATGTAAAATTCCCAGTAACTGTATTTGGTTTTATCCTTTATGACAATTCTAATGCAAATAAATAGTTTAACTCATAAGTTACAAGTAAAAAATTTGAGTAACAAATTAACATTGGATTCATCTAAAACATTGGAATCCATGAAAACACTTTGCAACACTGATTTTTTTTGGTGTGATTATAATTATCTTCCAATTCACTCTTTATTGCATTAAATATTTTAAAACCAGAGTGAGACATTGAAATCACTATATTTTATGATATATTTTTTTCCAAACTATTAATGTGGTCCTATTTTACTTTACTCCTGGAGATAATCTCTTTTGCCTGTTTTCTTTTTCTTGCCCTTTTATGTGTTAAGATCTCCTCTGTTGCACCTCCTAACCTTGGAAAACAACTTAAAAAAATTACTTATTTTTTTCCTTTCATGATCGAATTGTGGGAAAGATGAGGCTGACTCCACTGCCTGTGTTTTCTCAGCTCCCAACTATTCCCTGTGCTGTGGCTTTTTTCTACTGTACTGAAGCCGCCTTCCTCTCTCCCCAAGCAATTACATCTTTTACCCCGTCCTTCCCAACAATCATAGATATTGTTGAATACTTGCCACTGAAATTCTCCTTTTTATGACTTTTCCCTTTATCTGCATTGTTGGCCATTTTATCTTTCTTCTCATGTCAAATTACTACATAAGTTTACCCAAATTCTATCTAGAGATCTTTACTTTCAGCAAGCTCATCTTCTCAAGTGGTTTTAAGAATAATATCCCTAATTAAGAATTTCAAGTAAGCTACTAGTTTTGACATTTTACTGCATCTCCGTCATGCAATTTATTTCCTTTTAATTTTTTAAACTATTTATTTTAGTAACAGTGTCTCACTATTTTGCCCAGGCTGATCTCAAACTTCTATTCTTTGGGTGAGTGAGACTACAGGCACTCATCACTGGCCCCACCTGCTTCCTGGATTCTCACACAGTACCTTAAGCCAAAACCAATTGTGTGATTTTTTTCGCATCTAACTTGTTGCAGCTTTTGTTAAATTCCCTACTTGAGTTAATGCTCTCTGTCTCTCCAGCATTATTTCAAGCAGTAAATGAAACAATATATATAAGCGCTGGGCCCCTTAAAGTAAGACTTTAGTATATCCTATTTACTCTTCTTCTGGGAATTTTAGCGAGCTCTTCATCATTATTATGCTACTTAGCACCTTTATGCTCATTAATTAGAGAAGTTCTAAAATTCTTAGGAAAACAATTTATGCATATTTTCCTTTTTTGTGTCTGAGTGGTTTTTTAGTACCTAACATGGAGGCCAATATTTTAAAATCATTATTTCAGAAGTACTCTAATGCTTTCAAATTTTGACAGATGTTTCATTTACAAATTGTAAAGGTATCTACTAGGTTTTAAGTACTCTTTTCAGCCAAACTAAAGCCAAATGTTGAGTTCTCAGTGAGTTTTGGAATCCAGAGTATTCTTCCCACTTTATGCACAGCAAAAGATACTTTAAGAGGCAAGTGCACCCCAATATAAAGAAGCTTTCTCAGAATTACATCTTAGAGTTGATGATTATAAGAGGTCAAAAGTGAGTCTCTTACAGAATCAGGAAATGAGCCATTAATACACCTGATGAATATAAATCATGAGGAAACAGTGCTGGCGTCCTAAGGACCACTCGATGTTGTTTATTTTTCCAGCAAGTTTTGACCAATGGAAGTACCAATGATAAGATGTCCTAAGGAGTTTCTTGGTGTTGTTTTGCTGAAGTCGTCCCAGGATTGGGTGCCTGTGGTTTGTGAGCACCACGACCAGGGGCTGCCAATGTGTCATTTAATACTACTTATACTCACTTTCTCCTCTCCAATTCTCCCCACTACAGAAAGTCATACTGAAGTCTTTGGTCCTTGGGCTAACTTTGAGACCTCATCATACTTGGAGGCCTTATCTTACTGTTTTCTCAGTATTTTAACATTTTCCCAGTCACTGAATTTACTTCCATTGTAAAAGTTCGATGTAATTTTCCAGTTGTCTCTCAGAATGAAAAGAACCCCCACCCCAAATCAATTGTTTATGTAGTTCTCAATCATCTAAGTAAGATTTGATTTCCTGTTTTTTCTTTTGTCAAAGTTATTATTTGTGTTTTAGACTATAACAAAGGTTATTGTAGAATATTTTCCTAAGTAATGGCTGTGTCCGTTGCCATTTCTGACAACATACAGTACTCAAGCCTGATCATAAGCATGCTTATCTGAGGACTTCATGAGGACAGAGGGCAGTGAGAATTCCTTTTGATTATGTCACAGCTTAATCTAATCACAGCATAAAGTCCTTTACACCAAAGAACTCCGTCAGCAGAGTGCTGATGAGTGATACAAACAATCTTTGGTCAAGCAGTTTCCAAGTTACCCTAAATCATTTGTATGAGCTGGAAATACAAAACAGATTACTTGCCAGTTAATTATTTGCATATTATATTTTCAGATATATTAAATATTCTGACTATCTTCTGATACAGTAGGAAAAAAATCTGATCCTACTCCCTAGAAATGAGGCAGTTAAAGATTTCACAGTCCTGGAATGCTTTTTGATAAATAATTTCCAGATTTGGTGCCTCATTAAAAAAACAAAACAAATGGGCAGGCAAACTGATTTCATGGTTTTAATTTTTACTTTAATTCAATTTCAGATTAAACTCATTGCATTTGAATGGTGAGTGTATTTGAATTTGAAAATCTGTAATAAATGGTGTTTTAAAAGTCTTTCCAAACCTTGGCTCTTATTTTCAGACATTAAATAAAATAATGTGCCTTTGTCATTGTTAGATCTGGGATGCCACCTAACTAGCTTCCCCTGGGTACTCAGAGAAGGTACTCAGAGAGGCTGGTTTATTTGTGTCTTTGTATATATTTTTTAAAATTGTAAAGGTTACTTTTCCTTTCCTTGCAATAGGTTCTTCTTGCTTTGTTGGTGATTGTGTCACTTTCATTAGGCCTGGGACTTGGACTCAGGGAGCCAGAAAAGCAAGGTACATCCCTCAGCCTTTTCTCAGAACATCGTCTTACTTCTTCTTTCTCCTGGCCTTATACAAACGTGTCTCCCTCCCGCAGGCCCCTCCCTCTTGCACGCAGTCCTTTTCTTCTAGGCTTCTCCCTCCCCCACACCCCTACTGATCAGGAGCCCACTCCTGTGCTTGGCATTTTCCACTGTCCATTTCTTGACAAAGTCATTTCTGGACTTTTCCCTTTTGCCCTCATACAAACACCTTTGAGACTCATTATCTTTCTGGTATTTTCTTTGCCCTTCCTCAGCTTTGTAGAGGACTTTGACAACTGGATCACTCTTTCCATCCCAGCTCCTGCTGTGATTATTGACATCCGATGACAAAATGTCTAGGCCTTGAAAGTCTTGGTTACACTACTCCTGTGACCTTCCCCCACCCTGCACCTTGATGCGTGTTAATACTGCTCCGTCTCTGACATCTCATTATTTCTTAGTTAGGCAGTGCCCCCAAATTAAAAGTAGTACTTAATAAAGGCTCCAAATGTTTGTTTTTATCATAAGAAGCAAAGAAAAATAGGAGAAACATGCCCCCCAATACAAAAACACTTCTATATCCTTTTTGCCATATCCCTTTAGTACAAATAGTAATATACCATATACAAGTGACTATATAAAAAGCATTTCTCATAATCTGTTTATGTATTGATGTGATCCTTTTACCAAGGTGAAATAAGAGGCCAGTTGCTAGTTCGCTCATGGCCCTTTTCAACTTGACCGATGGCTTCTAGTTTGACGCCAGTGGGGAATGGCTTAACTACTTCCTCGTGAGGAAGACTCTTTGTGAGATTAACTGACAATTTTCCAATCATGTTTTCATGAAAGGAACACTCATCTCCCCTAGTATGATCTAAAAACAAAGTAAAACTAAAAAAGTAAGTATCAGTTGGAAAAAGTTCTGCCTTCTATTGGTCATTTTACCATTGTGTTTCTGAGCCAGGTGCCAGTCCTGGACCTCAGGAGTGTTGGCAGGCTATGTTAGTGATAGTATTCTGAGGTTCCTGCACACAAATGGGCATCATTTCTTGACTACTTTAAGCTCTAAATCACACAGATTGATTGCAAAAGGCATAAGTCGCTGGACAAAACCTGCTATTGTTCCAGCTCTTCTATTCCTTTTTTCACACTAGTACATTTCCTGGTTGGCTTCCCAGGTCATTTTTTTCTCATGCTCTTCCTGTTAGCGCTATCAAGTCCTCTGTGGGCTCACTCCCTTCCCTCTCCCACCCAGAGTGTGGTGTTTACCTCCCTATCACTTTCATTCCATTTATTCCTCATTCTTCCGTCACCTCTGTTCTCCGAAACCCCAACCTCGGGCCCTTCTCATCAATCTCCACTCCAGTTAACCCATCCTGCATAGAAAATATATGTGTTTTTCCTAATGTGTAGTTTTAAAGTTTGTGTATATTCCTACAAATTTACTGTCTTGGGTGTACATATTTTTTACTTATTCTTCAAAAATTGACGCTGACTTTGTGTGTAGTAGTGTCACGGCCTCTATGGCCCCGGTCTCGATCGCCGCAGAAAGGAACCAGGCGAGACGCATATTAGAAGTACAAGCTTGTAGGAGGCGGGCCAACCTTGATTGCAGGAGAGCCCTGAGCAACCTCTGCAGTGGCCTTTTATCGAGACAGCACGAGACAGGCGAGGGGAGTGGTAGACAATGACTATGTGCCCAAGGATCACCATGGGCTGGGATCTTTCTCTGCAAGGAGCGACTGCAGACGAATTGGCCGAGGGCCCATCCCCCAGCTGCAAATCATCTTGTTCAGAGGTCATCAGGCTTTGGCATCCTCTACATAGTACAATTATAATTAATTACTGGGACACAGAGGTGGAGAGAACAGACAAAAATCTTTCCAGCAGTTTACATTCTAGCATGGAAGACAGACAGCAAAAACATAAATGGGAAAAAATATATATCATACGATATGAAAAGTGTTAAAGAGGAAGTAAAGCCAAAAAGGAGAGCACGATATATTGAATCAGAATGGGGTGTGTGTGTGTGAAATACTTTTAAATGAAGAGTAAAGGAATAGCAGGTGCAAAGACCTATGGGAGGAGGTTGCCTAGCTGCTCTATCTATAGAATAACAAGGAGGCATGAGCTACACCAAGAGGACTAGAGGAAAGTAGTTGTGAAATGAGATGGACCAGGTGAAGAGAAGCCAGAGGTCGTAAGAATTGGTGTGTTTGGCTTTCATTCTGAGTGTGAGGGGCAAGGATTTGAGGGTTTGCACAAAGGGATGATGTGCTCTGGTTTGCTTTTTGACAGCATCCCTAGGGCGTCTGTGTTACGAACAGATGCCAGGGCAAGAGCAGAAATAGACCAATGTGGAGATCACTGCTACAATGTGGACAAGTCTTCTGTCTTGGTTCAGATTGGCAGGATTGTAACTGGTAAAAAGTATTCGGATCCTGGATATATATTAATGTGGCAGATAGATTCTTTTTGGTGTTTCTGGTTTTTTTTTTTTTGAGACTTAGTCTCACTCTGTCACCCTGGGTAGAGTGCCATAGCATCATAGCTCACAGCAACTTCACACTCTTAGGCTTAAGCAATCCCCTTGCCTCAGCCTCCTGAGTATGGGCCACTATGCCGGCTAGTTTTTCTATTGTTAGTAGAGATTGGGTCTCACTGTCTCAAACTCCTGAGCTTAAGCGATCCACCTGCTTCAACCTTCCCGAGTGCTAGAATTATAAGCATGAGTCACCTTGCCTGGCCTCTATACAGATTTTATTGACAGATTAGGTATGAGGTGAGAAAGAGAGGCATCAAGAATGACCCCAAGAATTTTGGTGTGAACATGTGGAAATATGAAACATCCAGAATTGAGATGGGGAAGACTGTTGACAAGAGCTAGTTTAGGGGAAAAAAAATCAGGAGCTCAGATGTAGACATGTTAAATTTGAAATATCTGCTCGATGTCGGCGTGAAGAAGTCATGGAGGTGGTTGAACATATAAGGCCGGCTTTAGAGGTGAGGTCCAGCCCTACACTGTGGTAGCTGCCAGCATCTGTGTAGGATTTAAATCCACATGACTAGCATACACTAACCTTAAAGAATTGGGGAAATGAGAGGAAGAAACACATACGACTGGAAAGGGGTGGCCAGGAATTTGAGAGGGACGCTAGGTGATTGCCATGTCCTGGAAAGCAAATGCAGAAAAGTTTCATGGGAGGAGAATAAATGTAAAAGACTATTTCGGTAAACAGCTATGATCTATCTGTGTCTCTATATGTTGTATTACTTTTTCATTGATTCTGTTTAAGATCCGTGGACACTGCTATGTTTGCCTTTGTTTTTATGCCTCTGTTTTGCGGGCCTCTTTGGCACGTATCCAGTGTGCCATCTGATCTGTGCCCTCTCCCAGTGCTAAATCCCCAGGACGGCTTTACTTCCTTACCACCACATGAACCCTGCCGGTTCTTGTATGAACCTGTGAGAGATTTCTTGTCATATATCCAGGAACAAGATTCCTGGATCTTAGGGCTTATATCGTCTTAACTTGGGTAAGTAGACCCAGTCGGCTTTTTAGACTACCTGCTACACAGGCCACGCTGCCTTCACCAGGCCACACCACCAGCCCCGGCTTCTGATTCTCAGCAGTGTAAAGTTGGGTATAGAATTATATCATTTATTTTAATTTTTATTTTCTTTATACTGTTTGTCCCGTCTATATGGGTTGCACTTTTGGTTTGGGGTTCGACTATTGTGCTGGATCCTGTTTATTTATTTATTTAGACAGAGTCTCACTTTGTTGCCCTGGGTAGAGTGCTGTGCTGTCATAGCTCACAGCAACCTCTCCCTTCTGGGTTCAAGTGATCTTCTGCCTCAGCCGCCCTAGTAGCTGGGACTATAGGCACCCACCACAAGTTGGCCCAGCTATTTTTTAGAGACAGGGTCTCGCTCTCACTCAGGCTGGTCTTTAACTCATTCTGTGTTTCTTTTAAATCTCTTTTTTCTTGTTTCACGTCCTCATTTTGTTAAAGAATATCCTCGGTAGCTTCCTAAAATAGGATGCATGAGATAAATAACTTGAGTCCTTGTCTATCTAAAGACATTTTTAGGTTTCTAATCTAACATTGACAGTTTTGGCTAGAGAATGAATTTTAAGATGAAAATTTTTTTCTAGAAATTTGAAAAAATTTTTTCCCTGTTTTATAGTATCTAGTGTGGCTTTCAACAAATTTGATACCTTTTTTTTTTTTTTTTTTTTTGAGACAGAGTCTCACTTTGTTGCCCTCAATAGAGTGTCGTGGTGTAAAAGCTCACAGCAACCACAGACTCTTGAGCTCAAGCTATTCTCTTGCCTCAGTCTCCCAAGTAGCTGGGACTACCTGCCTGCCACAACGCCAGGCTATATTCTTAGAGACCAGGTCTCGCTCTGGCTCGGGCTGGTCTCATACTTGGGAGCTCAGGCAATCCACCTGCTTTGGGTTCCCAGAGTGCTAGAATTGCCAGGGTTAGCCACTGCGCCTGGCTGATACCATTCTGATTTGTGATTATTTGTAGATTTTCAAGATTTCTTAACTGTATTAGTTTCTTAGTGTGAGTTTTTCCTTGGCAAATTTGCTAGGCAGTAATAATGATGTATAATTTATACTCTTCATTTCTGGGAATTTTTATAATATGATTTATTTAATAATATCTCTGTTCTCTTTCTTTTTTTGTTTTTACTTTTAAGCCCTATCTCCCTGTTTGAAGAGCAACAGTGTTGCACATGAACCATCCTATAATGTAACATTACTAAACCAAAATAAATTTACATATTTTTTAAAAGATCAACTAATTAGTATCCTTAATTATATCTGCAAAGTCCCTTTGTTTCATAAGAAAACACAATCACAGTTTTGGGGATTAGGACATGAAATCTTCCTGGAAACCATAATTCTGCCTACCACACCCTTCTGTTGAATTTTTCATTACTTAACAGTTTCATTTCCAATAGCACCACCCTGAATGTTGCTACTTTTTCCTTTTTTTCTTTTTTTGTAATTTTAGCTTGCTTTCTTTCTGGATGCAGTATCTTCTCTCTTTTCTGAGGATCTCAATAGTGTCTATGTCTTTGTGTTCTAACGCTTCTGTTCCCCGTATTGTTTCCTTTTCGATCAAGTTTTTCTTTGACCTTGTTTGTTTGGTTTTTGGCTTTCACTCTGGATGCCATCCTGGATCCTCAAATGTCTGGTGACCATCTGTTCCTTTTCAGAGCCAGCGTTGTTGGTCTTTTCCCACGTCTCTGTCCTCTTCTGTGTCTGTTGTCTCTGTGTTGAAAATCATTCCTGCTTCCTCCAGATTCAGAGCCTCGTGGTCCAGGGTGGGACACATTGTTTTATGTAATAAAATCCCATTATTAATTCAAAAGTGTTTGTTTCCTTGCTGTCCTTTGCACATGGTAATTAAGGTTATCATCTCCTCATGGTATCTTCTAGGGATTCCATGCATACAGTAGCAATGCCACATTGGTGTTTTCATGAACTCATTTTCCTTTCTTTCTAGATATTTTCTTTCTTTTTAAAAATACATCTTTTAAAACTTTTATTTCACATTGCCAAAGAACTTTCCTGAAAGATTTTGTGAATCATATGACCCAAATCAGTGTATCTCCTTGATTTGATTGCTCGTGAGAAATCACTAGTCTTCATATGTTTACTAACCTTTAGTAAGAGTACCGAAAATTATCTGAGTCTTCTGGTTTATGTTCTTTAGAGTCAAACTACATTTGGCTGAGTTCAAGAGATCTATTATACTTTAAGAATTATTATTTTTAGTGCCTTTTATGTCAATCCTTATCTTCTTTAATTTTTTTTGTACATTTTTTTTTTTTTGAGACAGAGTCTTACTATGTAGCCCTTGGTAGAGTGCCATGGTGTCACAGCTCACAGCAACCTCAATCTCTTGGGTTCAAGTAATTCTCCTGCCTCAGCCTCCGAAGTAGGTGGGACTACAGGTGCCCACCACAATGCCTGGCTATTTTTAGAGACGTGGTCGCTCTCTGTCTCAGGCTGGTATTGAACCCATGAGCTCAGGCAGTCCACCTGCCTCGACCTCCTAGAGTGCTAGGATTTCAGGTGTGAGCCACCGTGTCTGACCTGATTTGTTTGTATATTTTGAAAATAAGTATCCTAAAGTTCTTTCCTTAACCATTTAACTCCTGAGATGTTTATATTTTGTTAAGCTCTTAAAATTAATTTTTATATATGTTGTAAGGCAAGAATACCAATAGACTCTGCCTCCCCACATAGCTAGCCATGTGTCCCATTACCATGTAGTATTCACTACTGCTCTGTATTTGCCGCTGGAGAAAAAAAAAACCATTTATTAATACAAAGTCTCTATAAACATATCTGAATTATTTCTAATTTTATCCCCAAGCCCCAGCTCAGTGCCTGAAAGTTAATGATGCTAAAATAAATATTCATGTAACAAATTAATTAATTTAAAGCCATGCATAGTTTTCAAGGGATGGGGGCAAGGTATGAATAGTTGAATTTCCCCAAACATACCATTATGCCCTCCTTGCTTTCAAGGGACTCCTGTAGAATATAAAGGAGAAAGCAAGTATCATCAGAGAATTACAGATAATATTCAGTAAGAATTCAGTAAGCAAAGGGAAATTATACTTAGTTGGGCACGCACTCTGTACAGTGACAGCTATGATAGTCTCATTGCTTATTACCACTAATATGCCAATGACTCTGAATCTTCAGTTTATCTCTTTCTTTCCTGAACTTCAGACCTGGATATTCAGACTCCCTCCTAGATAAACATTTGCTTAGATGTCTACTAAACTGTGCTTCCCTTCTCAGGGCCTTGCTCTGTGTCTTAGAAGTCACAGTGGGTTCCTTCTTCACTCTGTGTATAAAGCTTCCTTCCTATTAATTGTGCTTCAATTTCCCTTATTTATTTCCCTCTATTTATATCTTCCTTGTGTCTCACTCTACTCTCTTCCTTTAGACCTTTCTCAGGTTTGATTTGGATTAGAATTTCCTGCTTGGTCCAAGCTTTTTCATCCCTGCCCTGCTCGCCGTCACTTCTCATCCAGAGTGAGTTTCTCAGACACAGATCGACTTACCTACCCTTTGCTTACTCGTTCCGGCCTCCCATTACCAAAGGTCAGGCTTCAGGCTTCTTAATGTGGCATATACACCTTTCCTCTTATCAGTCCATCGTTACCTTTGAACTCTACCCATTAGCCATCGTGAGCGATCTTCTGTCCTTCAAATTGCTCTTCTGAGCAATTGTAAAAATTATGATCCCCTTCCCAAGATTAACAGCATCTTTAGAGCGCTTGCTAGTTTTTGCCCTATCCCTGGGTGCTCCCCTGTCTCCTTGCATCTGTCAGGGTCTCACTGTTTATCACCCCACACTGGGGATCAGCAGCACCCTAAAAAGCATCCACCTGACTGCCCTGTCTGCCCTGAGCCTTGTGCTCAGTACTCCGGTGCGCTCCCCCCATCGAGGCTGGAGATCCTGGGTGACTCCTCAATGCCGGTATCTTCTTTTCCTTTACTCTGCAGGCAGCTGCAGGAAGAAATGCTTCGTTGCATCATATAGAGGACTTGAGGGCTGCCGGTGTGACACAGGCTGTAAAGACCGAGGCGATTGTTGCTGGGATTTTGAAGACACCTGTGTGAAATCAAGTATGGATTCTGAGAATACGTTTATTAGCATGTTGGTTGTGCATATCCAAATTTTCATCTACTTACTTTGTGTGTTATTTTCCCAGGGGTATGTTAAAACAAAGTACCACAAACTGGGTGGCGTAGGAAATAGAAATTCACTGCCTCTCAATTCTGGAGGCCAGAAGTCTCCCTCCTCCTTTGTTTGTTTGTTTGTTTGTTTTAAGATAGGGTGTCACTTTGTTGCCCAGGCTAGGAACCCCAAATTCTGGGGTCCAAGCAACCTCAAATTCTGGGGTTCAAGCAACATGGACTTGTTTTGCTCAGGCAGGTTTCAGACTCCGGAGCTTGAAGGATCCTCGTGGCTCGGGCTCCCAGAATGGTAGGATTACTGGTGTGAGCCACTGTGCCAGGCTTTCCTCAGGTATTAGCGGGGCTGAGTTCTTCTGAAGCCCGTGAGGTAGAGTCCATTCCACATCTCTCTCCTACTAGGTCCTGGGGGATTGCTGGAAGCCTTTGCCTTGAGGCGGCATACATCCAGACTCTGCCTCCACCTTCACGCGACCTGTGTCTTCCTTCTGTGTCTGTCTGTGCCCCAATTCCCCCTCTTTCTAAGAACTCCAGTCATACTGGATTAGGACTCCCCCCAGTGACCTCATTTTACTTGACCGTCTGCAAGGAATTTGGGTGTGACTATTTCTAAATGAGGTCACCTTCACAGATGATGGGGATTCGGGCTTCAATGTCTTTTTCGGGGGCACAGTTCAACCCAAAGGCAGGGTGGGAGCTGCCCTGCCACTCTGTCACTGTCTGCTGGTCTCTTCCTTGCTGTCTTTAGACAAGGCTGGGCAAAGGTGGTAACCATCAGTCAGAGCTCGGGATTTTTCACCATGGAGAGCTCCTGCCTTTGTGTGGGGAAGGACCGGTGCTTCTCTAAACTCACAGTGCACCTGCCAGGTAGACCAAAGTCACATTCTAAAGCTACATTCCTCTCTGCCACCCTTGCTAATGTAGAAAGGTGGTAGGTTGCCCCTCATTCAGTATTACATAATTTCATTTGTTAATACAAATAAACCATGAATTTGACTATTATAATAATATAAAAAGGAACTTATGAAATTCATATCTTTTGTATTGCATACTTATAAGCTAAATGCAGATAACTGAATGGGGCTATTTTATAGCTCAGATATGGACATGCAATAAATTTCGTTGTGGAGAGACCAGATTGGAGTCCAGCCTTTGCTCTTGTTCCGATGACTGTTTGCAGAGGAAAGACTGCTGTGTGGACTATATGACTGCTTGCCATGGTAAGCTGAAGGATGTTGACTCATTCGCCTCTGCAGTTCAGCAGAACTCTATAAATTTCCTAGAGCTATCCTACGCCACAAAAATTAAGCCAAGTCAGGGCCTCGTTAGTTATTCCACATAGAAAGAAAGATCAAATGTGTTTACTGTGGGAACAAATGTGGTTTATGCAATATAGAGTAAGAAAGCTCGCAATATAAACACAGAAAAGAAGAGGCGCTTCAAGTCCCTTACTCGTCTATAAGGCAAGATCTTTTTCATTCCAGTGACCATGCCACACATACTTATGGTTTGAGACTCCAAACGGCCAATCCTAAAGCTGAAACATGGTCAAAAGAGATTGTCTAGTTCAAGTATTAGCCTGTTAAGCCAATGTTGTTCTTGTTAAAAAAAATCTTTTTTGGTTTGTTTTGTTTTTTGAGACAGCATCTCACTCGATTGCCAGGGCATCAGCCTACCTCAGCAACTTCAAACTCCTGAGTTTAAGCAGTCCTCCTGCCTCAGCCTCCCAAGTAGCTGGGACTACAGGTGCCTCCATGATGTCCAGCTATTTTGCTTTTTGTGGCGACTGGGGTCTCACTCTCATTCGGGCAGGTCTCAAACTCCTGACCTCAAGGGCTCCTCCCATCTCAGCCTCCCAGAGTGCTGGGATTACAGGCACGAGCTATCTTTTTTTTTTTTTTTGAGACAGAGCCTCAAAACTGTCACCCTGGATAGAGTGCTGTAGCATCACAGCTCACAGCAACCTCCAATTCCTGGGCTCAAGTGAGTCTCTTGCTTCCACCTCCCAAGTAGCTGGGACTACAGGTGCCCGCCACAACACCTGGCCATTTTTATTTTGGTTGCAGCCGTCATTGTTGTTTGGCGGGCCCGGGCTGGATTCGAACCCACCAGCTCAGGTGTATGTGGCTGGCGCCCTAGCCCGCTGAGCCATAGGCACCGAGGTGGCAGGAGCTACCTTATCTGGCCACTGGCCACTCCCTAGTAATCATTTGTTGCCCCTCTACAGAATTCTCCTTCTCTTCCCTCCTATAACCTGTTTTGCCAGGATCCAAGTCTCCATCCATTCTTCTGTAACCTCGAGTAGGTTAGACGAGGTAACATAGGCTTCTGGACTCCATTCGGGTGATTGGATCTTTATTCCAAAGGCTGCCATGTTGCATAAAACTATAATCAAATAAATATGTTTGCCTTTCCTCCAATGAATCAGCATTTTTGAGTTAATTTTTTAGTAAACTTTCCAAGGGCAAAAGGGAAGCTTTACCTTTGTCCTGACAATCTCAAAACTGATTCGTAAGCCATGTGGTAAATGTCCCTACAGCTTTGTTGCATAGTACTGCTTGAATTTAACAAAGTAGTTATTAGAAGAGTGTTGAAGTTTAGCATTACCATTAATTGCTTACCCTGATGGAGTGAATTTAATCATTTCAGTTTATTTTTAAAATAAATATAAATGTTTTCTCACTCAGAGGACTCAACACTTTAAATTTTGAAATGTTAAATTATTTTTGTCAAAATTGCATTTTCAGAGAGAAGTTAGAGAGAATTTGACTCATTTTTATGCAAGAAACTGGCTAATTACTTTTATATTTTACACTTGATTTGAGCCAAAAGGCTGAAAAGTGATAGTTACACTTACATTTTAGTTTAGACTTTTCAAATGTTTTGTGATAAATTCCTACCATATACAGAAATAGAATAATTTGATGTTTTCTCTTTAAGGTCATCACCTATCTCCAGCAGTTTTTAATTCATGACGAAGTTTGTCTTATATTGACAAAGTATAATTTTGAATGTAAAGTAAAAACATGTCAAAAATTCATTCATTCATTCATGAAATAATCAACTAGACTGTAAAGATGGTTAAAAAAAAAGAGATTAAGTATATATAGAACCAAAAGAATGCTGGAATGAAATCATGTACACTAGAACTTTTGGTGGAACAGAAATTTTTTTTATTTATATCGTACAATTTATTTTCTATCTGACAAATTGCCACTTATTTTCTATGAGTTAATTATTACCTTTACTGAGTTGTAAAATAAATAATAAAGAGTGAGCTAGATAAAAATACGTACCCTTTGGTAATTACTTAATTCGTAAGTGAACTTTTTAGATAATTCCAAGCATACCACAAAAATAAAGTCTAGAGATCAGTCCTCATTTTGCCTATTTCCATGTTTTAGAGGGGTTTTTTCCTTAACAAATTATACTCATCATTTCCCCAAATCTCTCTTCCCCAATTTTATATTGTTCCAAAGCAAATTCAAGAGTTACTGTCATTTATCAGTAAACACAGCAGAACCTCCATAGTTGACCACATTGACCACCTCCTTCAATTGGCCGAATTTTCATGGACGGGACGTGCACCACAGGCACATATCAGCACAGTAGGCCTAGTTTCTTATGTTGACCCAGTTGTTAAGTCCCTTGGGTGGTCAACTTATATAGGTTCTACTATACTTCAGCATTTATTGAAAAAAGATAAGGATTTAACAAAATTATAATACCATTCCTACTCCTAAAAAATCATCAATAATTATTTAATCATCAAATATCCAATCAGCTTTTATGTGTACTTTGTCTTACAATATTTTTGAAAGATTGAAGCAAGATCCCTATAAATTCCATATGTTGCAACTGATTGATATATTTGAAGTCGTTTAAAAATACATTCATTTTTCCTCTTCACGGTTTTTTTTTTTTCTTTTGAGGCTGAGACTCAAGCTGTTGTCCTGGGTAGAGCGCCGTGGCGTAATAGCTTACAGCATCCTCCAACTTGCCCTCAAGTGATCCTCTTGCCTCAGTTTTTCTATTTTTAGTAGAGATGGGGTCTCGCTTTTTGCTCATGCTGGTCTAGAATTGGTGAGCTCAAGCAATCCACCTGCCTCGGCTTCCCAGAGTGCTAGGATTACCCTCTTTGCAGTTTTCTGGTTGGAGAAAAGGGACTTTTTGTCCTGCAGAGTTTTCCAGTCTGGATTGTGCTAATGATGCATCCTTTGTGAGTTAAGAATTTTGTCATCTTTGACGCCTGTGGCTCAAAGGAGTAGGGCACTGGCCCCATATGCCAGAGATGGTGGGTTCAAACCCAGCCCCAGCCAAAAAAAAAGAAAAAACAAACAACTGCAAAAAAGAATTTTGTCATCTTTTACATTTCCTGCAAAATTAGTGGTCAGAGCTAGAGGACTGTTCAGATTTAGATGTAATTTCGTTATTTATTTTTTGCAAGTATAGTTTGTAGCTGATGGTGTTACTTTTGTCAAGAGGCATATCACGTGTGATGGTGTCTTTTGGGGGGATGTTAGCCATTGATAATCATTGCCTAGATCCATTAGAGGTTGCAAATAATGACATTCATATTCTGTCATTTCTATATTAATAGCTGGAGTATCCTATAAAGAGAAACATCCATGAAACAAGAATTTTTGTGTTACAGTTTTAAACATTTGTTAAATTTCTCCCATTTGATATCAGTTTTTCTCAGTGGCTATTTCTTTCTTGTTTGTTTTCTGTTTTCTCTTCTCTAGATTATATATCTATATTAAACGCATTTATTCTAGCAGTTGGGAAAATATTGTCCTTACAGAAAAAAAAAATTAAGAAGAAGAAGAAATGTTTCTTTTTAGCCTAAGTATTACCCTTTGTTTTTATTGGTAAAAATTGTTTTCCTGGTATTCAGTTAGTGTAATCACTGTAAATCACTCAGGGAACTTCTCTTGCCTACAAGTGAAATGGCCTTATGTGTTCTGGAAGAATCTAGTCATCAGAGCAGCATGAACTAGGCAGTTCAGGAAGACCATAGCCATTCTGAACATTAGCTTCTCTTTTCTTGTCCATGGTGCAGCAGTGTAAAGATTTCCTTCTTACACTTTTCAGGAAAAACTCCATGGGTAGAAGAAAGCTGTGATGCAGCCCAGGAGTCTCAGTGTCCAAAAGGGTGAGAATAAATGACATGGAGGTTTTTATCCTTTAGAGGGGGCCCATGGAAATGTAGTTGAGAGGTGGGGGTTTCCTTCGTGCTACAGTGAATGCCAAAAGAACCCCCAAAATGTATACACAGTTTAAGAAAGGAAAAAAACTGTAATAAAACTGTAATATTCAAGTCAAGTTTACTTCTGCAAGATATACAAGATATAATATATATGATAACAAATGTTGTCAGTATAGATTGAGTGTATGATTTTGATACAATATTTCTTTTTTAAAATTTTAGATTAATATTGGGGCACATAGGACTAAGTTACATAATTTATATTGTCATGTTAAAGTCTGGGTTGTAGTTGTGTCCTTCACCTAGGAAGGGTGTGATATACCCTCAATACAGGTTTTTCCTTTCTTGAAATGTGTATACATTTTTTGGTACTTTCTGTGTTTACATCATAAAACAGACTAGTTAACAAAAGATTGGATTTCTGTGGCTTCAAACTCTTAATGGACTTCTGTTTGTTTTATTGTTTACAAAGCACATTTGTATTCATTTATTACATTCAGGTCTTAGAACAATGACTTAAAAACATGGTTGGAGAATTGACTAACACGCCCAATGCCCAATGGTCAGGCATTGGGCATTGGGCCCAATTTAGATGGAATTTAGATGGAAATTACTCCTGCCAGAACAGAACTCTTTTCTACTAACATCCTGGTGCCTCAAATTTCTTCTTCCTGAGGGAGAGGGAAGAAATTTGTTGATGGAAGGAGGGCTGTGAAGGGTGAAAGAGGAGATCTTTGTCAGGGGGACACAAGTGAGGCAGACCATCTTCTGCCATCCACCTTGATCCTTCCATGTACCTCTTCCACCTTCATGGTGGTAGTCACTTGACTTTGCCTAGGCCTAGAAAGGTGCCCACATCCCCTCAGAGCCAACATAAACTCTATAAACTCCCTTCCTGACTCTGCCCTTCACACTTTGCTGGGCCAAGCAGTGGGGGGAATGAAGGTGAGGAAACAAAAGAGAAAGGAATACCTGGTTTTGTTGTTCCCAAATGGGAGTGGAATTAAAGAGAATTACACCAGCACATTGAGTCCCATTGAGTTTTAGAGTGCTTTATTAGCTGGCACCGAGAGAGAGGTTCAGACCCCAAAAATCTCTTGGCCAAGAGAAGCAGAGAAGCAGGGTTTTTAACTTGTGCTTTGGGGCGGGGGGAGGACTTTCTAAAAGCCAAGCAGTCACAGAAGCAAGATTTGCAAGATTAGAGTCTATAGGGAGTGGATAAGTGGGCACAAGGGGCCTTTAAGAAAAGCAGGTGTTGCATCCAGACTGGGAGTTTTCAAGGTTTTGCAATTTTAAACTTGTCTTTCTGTTCCTGCAGGGTGTACGTGCTCAGGGGCGTGTAACAATATGTGAGGGAGGGGGCAGTGGGGGCTGCAAAGTTTTACATCATGTACAAGATGGAGTCAGCTGGAGTCAGCTGGTACAAAACAGAGTTGGTCAGGCCTCACAGTTTTAGGAGAAACTGATGGAAACATTTTAAAATAGCATAATCTCATTTGAAAATATGTATGTGATGATGTGTCTGGATTTGTACCAAGCTACTTTGGTTTGTAGATCAGACCCAGCTGTCCTCTTCAGTAGCTTCTGGGTTGAAGAGCAAAGGATATAGAATAAAAAGAAGGCTGGAGTTTGAATCCAGCCTGTGGAACTTTGCACTAGTTGCTTCTCTGAGCTTTTATCTATGTAATTGGAAGAAAAAAATAGTGATCCCAGGTGGGAGATTTCAGGGGAGAATTAAATGATCTAATGATGGGAAAAATACTTGATAAGTTATAAAACAGTAGTTTACTTTCATTTTTAGTACATGGTATTTACATTAGAACCTCTGTAAGTTGACCGCCCAAGGGACTTCAGAAACTGGTCAACATATAAAGGTGGTCAACATAAGGAACTAGGCCAGCTCTATTGGTACTTGTGGTGCTAATCAGGCTATGAAAATTAGTTCAACTGAAGGAGGTGGTCAAGGCAGGGAGGGGGTCAGCTATGGAGGTTCTACTATAGTAGGTGCTTGAAAATTGTAAATATTTTTGTAGTGGAATTTTCCCTTCAATAGCTTATTTTATTAGATGAACCTGATGCTTGAACCATTAAGATGTGCCCAGGACCAAACAGCCTAGACTGAGAGGGCCTTTTCTCACGGTTCAAATTACACTGACAATTGATGGCTGACAAAAGCATGATAATAACAGCCAACGTTTATATAGTTCTCATTATGTACCATATGTACTTTACCCAATAGTCATCTTGTATATTATTCCCTATAAAACCCTTTGAAGTGTAGGCCCTATTATCTCCATTCCCATTTTGCAAATGATGAAATGGAGGCTCAAAGCTGCGAAGTAATCTACCCAAGATTACACAGCTAGTGATTGCTGGAGGGAGGAAGCAAACGCAGGCAGGAAGTCTCCAGCGTCTCTGTGGTCTGATGCACCCTCAGGTCATGGTGTGAGCTTGTGCAATTAACCAGAACAAGGGTGAAGGGGTAGAATATTGGGCCAAGTGTCCATGGCCCCAAGACTGTCCCTCGGGTTGATAATTGGGAGGAGACAGACATTAACTGAGAAGGAAGGTTTTCACTTAGTTCTTATAAAGGACTTCCGCACACCTAGAGGTCTGAGCCTCGGTGATTAGTTGGCATGGTCAGCCTGGGAAACCACTTATCCACCTGAGGACCTGAGATCTGGAGCAGAGTAATTGGGAAATTAATTACAGGACTGCTTTGGCAACCTTGAAGCAAGACAGACCAAAAAGGAAGCTGGTGAGGAAGAGGTGGTGGTGGAAGTAAATAGACATGAACCATCTCTTGCTATCCACTCATTCCATTTATTCCACTGGAGTTATGTCTGCCCATGCGCTCTGGCCCTGTATGGCACATGTATAACAATGATGCTGCCTGCTATTAATATTATTTGCTGGTAACAGTTTTAATAGCTGGAGGCATTACATCACATGCAACTCTCTTGCTTGACATTTAAGGTAGTATCACTGTTTTACGATTTTGCTTGTCATCATAGTATAGTAAGAAGTGTGGACTCTTAAATCAGATAGCTATGGGCCAATAGCCTAGCTCTGCCTCTCTTGGCAACAGAACACCTTGAATAAGTTACCTCATCCTCTTTTCTCGTCTTATATGAAAGCTGGAGGTGACCTCAGTACCTGGTTGTTAGATATATTTGCTAATGATAACATGAAATAATAATTAGGAGATGACAATTCTTGGCATATAGCACACTCATCCAAGCTACATCACAGGCAGTAGAAATAATATTGATGCAATATTCAAGCTTGTTAGTAATCAGAGAAAGAAAAATGAAAAGAAGATACAATTTCATTTCATAAAGTAATCCATGCATCACTGTTCTTCTAAAGTGCCAGCCATCTGTCTTGATTATGAGAGCACTACACAATTGATATGGACTGTCAGAAAAGAGGCATGACAAAATATTTTAGTCTCCTTTGAAAGTTTATCCTTAGACTAGAAAATCTGATCTTCACGAATGTATAATGTTCATCACAGCAGAGTGTAAAATGTACTCTGGAGCTCTATGTAGCTAACTTGGACAGGCAGGAGGGCACTTTGCATTAAGAAACAGGTGTCTCAGATCTTTGGATCACACCCTTCATCCTGTGTATGGATGACCTGTTTTTAAGCTGCAAGGTTATCTTGATGGCGTATTTATGAATATAAATTTTTAAAACATAATTATGCTAATGACTCTATTTAAAAAAATATATTTTCTATTACAAATCACCCTAGGCCACTTTGATTTCTTGATGAATTTTCTGCACATTGCAGTTGAAGCAGTCCCAATTTTCCATTTTTATTTTTATTTTTAATTTTTTTTTAGAGACAGAGTCTCACTTTGTTGTCCTCAGGAGAGAGTGGTGGCATCATAGCTCACAGCAACCTCCAACTCTTGGGCAATTCTCTTGCCTCAGCCTTCCGAGTAGCTGGGAATACAGGTGCCTGCCACAATGCCTGGCTATTTTTAAGAGACAAGGTCTTACTCTGGCTCAGGCTGCTCTTGAACCTGTGAGCTCAGGGCAGTCCACCCACCCTGGTCTTCCAGGGTGCTAGGATTACAGGCATGAGCCATGTCTGGCCTTCCACTTTTATTTTTAAATTGAAGTATAATGTAGTTCACATACATTGAAATGCTCAAATATATATATATATATTTTTTTTTGTTTGTTTGTTTATTTTGTTTTGTTATGAGGCAGAGTGTCACTCTGTTGCCCAAGCCAGAGTGCCATGGAATCAGCTTCACTCACAGAAGTCTTAAAATCTTGGCTTTGAGTGATCCTCCTACTTCAGGCTCCCAAGTGGCTGGGACTACAGGCTTAAGTACACCCAACTAATTTTGCTACAGGTCTTGAACTCCCTTTATTCCTCCCTCCTCATCTGCCCAGAGTGCTAGACTACAAGCATGAGCAACCCCATAGGTCCCTTAGCTGCTATTCATAATAGCTCCATATTGGAAAGTACCCAGGAGCACATTAACAGTAGAATAACTTGTAATTTATTCATTCATTGCAATAGAAGACAACTATGAGAATGAGTGATCTATAATTACTTGCCACAGTGTAGAGGAATCTCAAACATAATGTCACTGGAAAGAAGCCAGAACCAACACAATACATACTGCATGTTTCTATTTGCATATAAATGTAAATATGAAAATAGGCAGAACTAATGTGTGCTGCTACAAGTCAAGATGCTAATCATCATGGTGGGGTGTGGCTTGAGGAGTTTAGTAACTGGAAGGAAGTACAAGGGTACTGGTAATATTCTGTTCCTTGGCCTGGATGATGATTACACCGCAGAGTGCAGCTAGGAAAAATTTATCAAACTGCACATCTGGAAAACGAGTGTGTGTATAATACAAGTCAAATTTTAAAAGAAAAAAAAATAGTAAATTAAGGAATGTCAGTCTCTGGGTATAGCCTAAAAGTTACCTTCCATCACTTTAATATTAATACTGGTCTTAAAAGAGATTGTAATGGTTTTGAGGTAGATATTAACATTCTGAGATATTACAATAAAGAATTAAAAATATAGGGTGGTGCCTGTGGTTCAAATGGCCCATATGCTGGAAGTGGCAGGTTCAAACCCAGCCCTGGCCAAAAAAAAAAAAAAAAAAAAATTTAAAAATATAGATATTTAGAATAGAATTTCTAAATTTCATAATTTAATTATATCCAAAAATAGTAGAATTTAGTAATCCTTACTTGACACAGAACTATGTTCTTACTGTATTTTCTAACTTAGAGAATCATAAGTAGTACAGAAAAGTATATATTTTTTAACAATCAGCATAATGAATAAATATTTCGTTTCTCATTTTCAGGTTTGACCTACCACCACTTATCCTGTTTTCAATGGATGGATTTAGAGCTGAATATTTACATACGTGGGGTACTTTAACGCCAAATATCAATAAACTGAGTAAGTCTCCCACAACTGGTGGCATGCAAACAAAAAAGACATTTTGGGCGGCTCTTGTGGCTCAGCGAGTAGGGCGCCGGCCCCGAAGGTGGCGGGTTCAAGCCCGGCCTCGGCCGAACTGCAAAACAAAAAACAATAGCCGGGTGCTGTGGCGGGCGCCTGTAGTCCCAGCTACTAGGGAGGCTGAGGCAAGAGAATCGCTTAAGCCCAAGAGCTGGAGGTTGCTGTGAGCAGTGTGACGCCACGGCACTCTACCCAGGGCGATAAAGTGAGACAAAAAAAAAAAAAAACAGAAATGAATAAAACCCAAAGCATGCAGAAGGAAAGAAATAGTAAAAGAAATAAAGCATGCAGAAGGAAAGAAATAGTAAAGAACACAAGTCACTAGCATTGAAAATAAAAAAATAGAGAAAATACATTAAACCTCAAAAAAGGTACTAAATTTCTACATCGTCTCTTAAACACAATTCTCAGTGAAAATTGTGTATTGTCACCAAGCACATCTCAGATATAATTTTTTTCTACTGGTATCTGAAGGAGATCATGGCTTTTCTCTAAAAGTAGTTTAAGAGATGATAATATTTCCTCTCACCAAGATGATGTAGATGAGAGATTGGCCTCATTTCCCATAGGTAAAAGGATGGATTATTCCCCCCGGAAAATTCAATTCCTGGCATTGAAATGGTGGTTCATAGTTTATTGTCTCCTATGAAAATGTACTCATACATATTCTCCTGTGAGGCTAACTCATACATCATTAATGTGTATCAATGATATACAGTTTAGTCAGCTTTCTTAGAGATTCTCCAGAGTTTACAAAGGGAAACAGTGATAGATTATGATCAAATCAAATCTCCAGTGTAAGGCACACCTTGGAAATGAAAGAAAAGTAGTAAATCTCAAACAACTAAATTTGGAATTCAGCAACAATAAATCATGATGTCCCCATATTTGGTCATTTCAAAGATGGAAATATTACAGTAATGTTCAAGAACTACATAAGATAATGAAAAAATAACAATCTAGGCAGATGATGATTTTAGTTGCAGCATTCTGTTTCAAAGCAATTCAATTCTGTAGATGTTCATAAGTCTACACTTTGTGCAAGGCACATACTCCTGTGAAATAATTCATTTTGAATCAAAATATTTAAGATGAGATGTCATCTAATCAAACCCACTTCTTATACAGATAAAGAAATAGAAATAAGTGAGTTTAATGATGTTTTCCACAAGGTCAGCCAAATTTATTAAAATTTCATGACAACACCGAAAAGGGAACAAGGTCAAATATTCTCACCAGGACACCTGTCTATCAATATTTTTCATCCTTTCTGGGAAGCTTTTCCTGACTATTCAAGTAAATCTGATCGTTTATCTTTTGTGCCACCATTGGGCCAAGTGCCTAGATCCATCATTTTAATTAGTCATAGTATTACCATTCTTTACATCCCTCTCCATTTATCTAGAATAGAGATTATGAGTGTGGACACTAGGGCTCCAGTCTCAACCAATTATAAGCTGAATGACTTGGGGAAAATTTCCTTAGCTTTGCATGCTTCATTTTCCTTCTCTCATGATGAGGATAATATGCTACCTAATGCATAGGACTGTTAATGACACGTTAAAGGGAGAATTCATATAATATATTTAGCACCGTGCTTGATACATGGTAAGAACTGAAAAAAATTAACTATTGTTGTTATTATATTTTAAAAGTATTTCCTGTGTACCAACAATATTTCTGTTGCCAACAATATTCGGGTCATTCAGTCAAAACTTTATTGATTACTAATACATGCCAAGTGGCTATGCCAAACTCTGGACATTCGAAAATTGGCAAAATACAGTATTTAGTGTCATGATAATCATAATTGAAAAAGAAAGAGGTTATAATGGCAAGCACGAATGAAAATGTAATTAACACACCTAAGGAGGGTAGAGACAAGCTTCATGGGAAGGAGGAACTCTTCCTATGATACTGCCTCTTTCTTCTGCATTTCTTATCATTGTGGTAGGGAAATTTTCATTTATAAGGGCCGCAGAGAAATTTGAGGCAAAGGAAAGTGACTTGGGCAGAGTAGCGTGTGTTGTCAACGTAATGTATGTGAGCTCGTGTTGCAACACAGAGCAAGCAGGGGCGAATGCACTGTTAGTGGTAGGCCTGGGATATTGCTTAATAAGAAAAATGGCCTCTGTCAGGTAATCAGAAGAACACAAATTATTCATGTAGATGAGAGAGAATGGTCTTGGAGAAAAAAATAATACATATTCCCACCAATCACGTGTGTCATAACTTAGGACGGAACTAAATAAAACCCACAGTTGAGGCCCAACCATTTGTCAGTTGCCCACATTGACTTCCAGCTGCAGATCAGGGATCCCATTTCTCACGTCCTTAGATGCTCCATCCTCCAGAGCCTTTAGACAGAGGTAACACATCTTCCCTTCCCCACATCACACACCACCTAGGTTACGTGACTACTAACACATAAGCTTTACTAAAATTGTGTGAGGCTTTTATTCTTAAAATATGCCCAAAGTATAATCTTGGCACAAAAAACACCCACAGAAGCTATTCCAAATAACTGCATGATCATACACGTATCACAGTAATCATCGTAATCGGACATGGGACATAATCTAAACATGGATCATAAAGAATTTTTAACTAAGGTCCTTCCTTGAACACTGGAAAAAGAACAGTAGTGGATTTTACGGTATGTGTATCTGCTCAGTTGAAGGTGAGAAAATCCAATTAACTCCTTCTTCCATAGGCCAGCGTGTTACTCCCATGATCATTACTTAGCTAAGCTACTTAAGGATAACTGTCCTTTAGATAAAGGACTCTTGATTCTCATTAACTAGTTTTCTGACCCATAGAGGAGTTTGAGCATTTATTTCCAGATGATTTATTTTTTTCTCTATTAAGCACAACAAAATTTAAAGTCATAGTGTGTTTTAACATTACTTTTGTGAAAGGTCCTTGTTAATAAATCTAGACAGATCGTTGCTTGGAGTCCAAAAAAATGAAGGTCAACCTTCTTCACATAGCTATTCTTTAAAATGTATACATTGAGATGTTGTGTAAAGGAGGTTTACTTTGAAATTTAGATAAAAATTACCGATGATCATTCCACTTTCTAAGAGATATGCAAAAAGAAGTCAGGTGAAGTCATATGGGTTGCCATGGGGATTGTTAATAACCCAACAGGAAGGAGAACCACGATCCGTACATGTTGATTATGCCGGATGGCGGAACCAAGGGCAGCATATCTGAGATCGTCGAGGAGGGGATAATTAAGGAATGACTGGCACTGAGGTATTCCTTTCCTTTAGAGAGGCTGCAGTAATTGCAGTTTTACCCAAACCCTTAAGAGTGCAGCTTTAGGATTTTTTTTCTTTTTTTGAGACAGAGTCTCATTATGTTACCCTCTATAGAGCGTGATGACCTCACAGCTCACAGCAACTTCAAACTCTTGGGCTCAAATGATTCTCCTACCTCAGCCTCCCAAGTAGCTGGGACTACAGGAGCCCACCATAGCACCCCGTTAATTTTTGGTTGCAGTTGTCATTGTTTAGCTGGCTCAGGCCAGGTTCAAACTGGGTGTATGTGGCCAGTGCCCTACCCAACTCAGCTACGGGCACCACGGGCTTTAGGATTTTTCAGCGCACAATTTTCACAATAACAAGTACAGACTTGGGCTAGGTACCTGTGGTTCAAGTGGCTAAGGCGCCAGCCACGTACACCTGAGCTGAAGGGTTCGAATCCAGCCTCGGCCCGCCAAACAACGAGGACGGCTGCAACCAAAAAAAAAATAGCCAAATGTGGCGGGAGCCTATAATCCCAGCAACTTGGGAGGTGGAGGTAGGAGAATTGCTTGAGCCCAGGAATTGGAGGTTGCTGTGAGCTGTGATGCTACAGCACTCTATCCAGGGTGACAGCTTGAGGTTTTGTCTCCAAAAAAAAAAAAGTACAGACTTGTACTGTGTCTCATATTTTTCCTATGACTTAAAAACATCAATAAACTATACTTCTGAATTTGTGTAGATCTTTCATATTTACTTAAGAAATAATTAACAGTTGTAAATTTCAAATGTTATTACTTCCAGTGATTGGGTTCTCACATCCACACTAAATGGAAAAGAGTAAATAGGGAAGAAGGTGTAAGAAAGAAATGATATGTCCTGTATGCTCTTTAAAAATAAAAACGCTATGAGTGAACTGTTGCACATTGCATTGTAATTGAAATGGATTGACGATTTGCATTATAAATGAAATGGATTGAAACCTTTTTATCAAGTTTCCAGGTTCCAAATGAAAAGTTGCTATTAATTCCGTGTCAAGACACGAAGAAAAAGATCAGAGGCACATTGCAAAGGTCCAGAGGTGAGAACATGGCACAGCACAGCCACGTTCATGGAATGCCGGGCTGTAGGGATAGAGGGAGGGTCTGAGGACGCAGCAAGTCTCACGGGGAGGCAGCCTGTGTAAAGAGCATCTCTGCTGCCTCCAGAGCTTGAACTTCATTCTGAAGCAATCGGGAGATATTTAAATGTTCATCTGAGGAATAAGATTACCGCTTCTGTGCTCTGGAAAGATTCCTCGGGCTGCAGTGTAGGCAACAAAGTAGAAGGAATAATAACAGAGGACGGAAAAGCAATTGGGGTTGGGTGGAGGGAGACTGCAATAATTTAGGGGAAGACGAAGTCATTACGAGCAAAGTCTATCCCTGTGAGGAAGGGGCTGGCTGGGAGAGGTGTTCAGGAGGCAGAAGCTGCCAGACTCGGTTGCTGATTGGACAGCAAAGAGGTGGACTAAGCAGAATGACACTCAGACTTTTCTCTCCAGCAACAGGATAAAAAATGGTGCCTGAATTTCCTGTAGAACATCAGTGGTGATAGCTACAAAGCAGACTGAAATACAGAGACGCGCTCAGCAGAACGGCCTGGGTGGAGATACAGAGCTCTATGGAAGACGCGTTTCTTTTGCATTTCTAGAGTGTAGTCCAATCTATTTTTATCTCTGCCTCCTCCCCTGGACTTAGGCCTTCTTTGGGAACAGCGATCATTACATTCATCTTTCTATTTCCAGGGCCTGATAAGCAATTAGGATGGTGGCTAAATGTGATTGAGAGCTGATTACTTACCAGGCACTAATCTCTCATACATAAATTGATGTAATCCCAACAACCGTCTTATCGCCCCCATATTACAGATGAAGTAGCAGGAGTAATACCCCCATATTACAGATGAAGAAACTGAGGCCGAGAGTCAGTAAATACATTTGCCAAGTCTTGCTGCCAAAGTAGACACTGATCATAGATAGTGTGCGCAATCACCCATGTTCCAGAACACTTGGTTACCTGAGGCCAGGGATTTCCAATCGGTGTGCAGATAGAGGTGTGTATGAAAATTGTTAAAGATCATTCCTCGAATTATTTTCAGAAGTTCAAAGCACAGTAGGGACACTTTCTTTTTAACTCTTTTCTTGATCAACACAATTTAAGAATGCTATGGAAGTTTGACTACAGGTTCGAGTGTGCTGTGAGATAAAATAGAGTTGAAAGACACTGCCTTAGGCTGGCAGTAGGCTCTTAATACCTTTAATAACTAATCACTTCTCGGCCTTTTGGCTAAGATCAAGTGTAGTATCAAGTGTGGAAAGGAGACAAGGAAGCCTTGATAGTGCTCAGACGTCTTAACAGAGTAGAAAGGGGTGAGGGAGAAGATGTTGGGTAAAAGGAAAGCTTCCACCAGTCTCTAAGTAGAGGGTGGTAGGCACAGCTAGGTGGTGTGGGTGACTCCCTTGCCCCAGTTAGCTGGCCACTACTTACAGCTGGAAGCAGCCAGTGCTTCCTGGAGCTTTTCTTCCTGTTCCCAGAGTGAGCAGACTTGTCCCAGCTCAGGAACCCACAGCAACCCGAGTCCTGTCCAGTGCCTGCTGAGTCCCTGGGAAGTTCTGATTGACTTGTCTGCCCGTGTTGGCCCTTCTCTAGCTTCCAACTTTCTTCCAGTCACCTCTAATATGTTCCCTCCCCTGTAAGCAAAACACCAAGGTGACGGACACAACTGGCCGTCCCTGTGAAGCACTAATCCCTCTCTATCTGCTTGTTCCCCATGCACTACGCCAAACCCTAATCCACTGGGCGATCGCAGCCACCCTGGGAACACACAAAGCGAATCTCACATCTCTCCCTGTTAAATCCTGCTTTGGATGGTTATCCCTCTCCCAACAAGGATAAAAGTCCTCAGAAAGGCCTCTGGAGCCCTGCTTAATGTAGCCCCTGCCTGCCTCTCCCCGCGCCCCCAGGCCACCTGCTCGAGCTCAGCCACACTGCTCTGCCTCCGTTCCCCAGGTGTGTCCTCATTATGCTGCCTTTGCACCTGCTGTTCTCTCTTTCTAAACAGGCTCTCCCACCTGCTCTTTCCTACTCAACACCAATTCCCCCTTCACGACCCGCTATCATGCTACCTGTCCTTAAAATCTTCTCTAGCCCACCCTAGCCAAATCGTTATCATAACTCCCCAGATTTTTTCCTTCATAGCAGTTTGTAATTTTGCAGCAAGGATTTTAAGAATGTTCTTTCTGATTCTCCCACTGATCCCTCTCTACATTCCATGGAAACAGGATCACAACTCTCTCATCTTTGTTTTCCCGTGGCTTAGTTAAGGACTAGTGCACACCAGGTCCTCACAGAACAAGTCGGTTCTCTGTGTTGGCCATTGCTAAGCTTCTGGGATTTTATAGGTCAGGCAACACCAGTTATATGGTACTGCAGGGATTCTTGAGCTTGGCCCTACTGACCAAGGGATACTTCCCTGTTGGGGACGGGAAGTCCTACCCAGGTTTAGTAGCATCTCCAGCCTCTACCCGTAGACGCCAGTGGCACTGAACTCTCCACATCAGGACAATCAAAGCTGTCCCCAGTCATTGCCATCACTGCCATGTGTCCCATGGAGCCAAACTACTCCAGGAAAATAACTTTCTCAGGGGCGGAAGTGAAAAAAGGGGCAGGGAAAGAGATGAAGCTTCACCCTAGGAGGGATGAGTCCTCTTGCAATAACTCCTGCTGTTTTCATATTCAGACCAGGCACAAGTTGGTGATGTAAGTTTGTTCTGCTTGGATTCAAATCCTCTTGCATCTCTTTTTCTAGATCATTCATGTTTTCATTCCCCAAGTGCCAAGCCTTTGACTTTCCTCAGTGTTTTCACTTTAACCTCAAAGCAGGTGTGTTCTCTTGTCCTGAATTATTTGCTCATCCAATGCCGCAGTCTCTCCCCCGCCTTCTCCCCTTTTTTCCCCCCTCACTCTCCTTCTTCCTCATCCTCTCCTCTTCCCTTTCCCTTTCTGTGAATATACGCCTCTCTTCCCGTCTTTCTCCTCTCTCTCTCTCTCTCTCTCATTTCCCATCAGATTACTAGCGTTAGCTAGAGTCTTTCTCTTTAGTCCGCAATTCCCCCTATTAGTGATCTAATGTCTGCATCATAAATGGCTCCAGAACTCAGTGCCGGGCTGGCTGCTCCAAACTGGACTTGTCAGGTGTGGACTATGTCTGCCCCCCTTGTCCCTCATCCCCTGGGATGACAAGACGAACCAAGGCATGTTCTTGTGGTGAGGGCAGGGTAGAGCAAGCCCACCCGGGTCGTGTCACACCCGCTAACATGACATTGAGCAAAGCAAATCCTATGGACAAAATTTCAAAAAGCCAGGAAGCAACTCCAAAGCCACGTGGTGAAGAGGTGTGGCCACAAGAAGTGGGGAGAGCTGGGGCCACTGTGCCTGCCCCATTCAAACTGTCAATACTTCCAGTCTGTTTATGCATATCGACTTTCACAGATGTGCTTTATTTCACCCCAGCCTAAAAATGGCTCTGCTTGTGCCAGCAAACACGGCAATAAAATCGTCACCCCCCACTCGTACACTAGCTCATACTTATTAATATTCAATCCAGGTGCTAACTGCCTACCTATCAACTTTAGATCCATAAATAAAACACATTTGTCCCCTGATGCTCTGTGTCACTTCACTCCTTTTTCAGAAGAGATAATACTTAATTCCTACACAAGAGGAGTAATTATCACCATTTCAAAGGTTCGGTTGTATATTTTTCCTTCACAAATTAGTCATCTTTTAACAAATGGGATGATTGGCGAGGGCCAGAATAGACTATAATAATCAAACACATAAGAAATGGAGTGTTTCATCTGCAATGTTTCTTTATTAAATACAGGAGATTTGCAATATATAACAATGAAAAGGAGCAGAAAAATCACAAGAACTCCCTTTTGTAGAGACCAGTAAGCATAGCTAAGCCACATAATTACGGGTGTGACAAATATTAATATTAATTAATTAATAATTTTATAAACATATTATTATATTAATAATATTATTGATATTAACTGGAATATTAATTGAATTAAGGACTGATAAGACCAAACTTATTCCTTTCCCGATTTGAGCCTTATTCTGCCATTGAGATTCTGGATCGATCAAGCTAAAATTCTCACCTGTTACCTTGCACTCTGAAGTTGAAAACCCACGCTGGTGAGTCCCACCACATGTCTAGCAGTCCTTGTGAGCAGCGAGGCACTCCCCTGGGAGCACAGCTGCCCTCCTTCCCAAGCACAATGGAAGGACTGAAATCAGGAACCTGCAAGGCTTCAGCCTTTTCTTGGATGGCTGTTCCTTCTTACGCTTCATCATTTTATCAAACTGCCTAAACGATAGTACTGTTTCCATAGCAACAGCAACCTACAACATTACAGAGGTAACCCAGGTGCTCCATATTGTTGATTTAACATCTCCACTTCCAGATGTCTCAGCCACAGAAATGTGATCGTGTCCATACCAGACTCTGATCTTCCCAATAAACTTGCTCTTCTTTCTATGATGTCTGTTTTAATAAATCACTTTACAATCCCCCAGTTGCTCAAGAGTAGCATCCTTGAACGATTCCCTTTCCCTTAACCCCTCCTTATATCCAAAGTATACCCAAGTACATTTGATTCATCCCACCCTCCAAGTATCATGTCACCAGATCACCTTTTGTCTCCATCCCAAAGCTGTCACATTGTCCAATCCACTGCGAACTTTCCCTGGGATGGTACAGAAAGTAGCTTCTATTTTATCACTTTGCATTAAATCTCATCCTTCTCCAATCCATTCTCCATTTGATAGGCTATGGGGTCTTGTTAAAAAGCAAATCTGAGCACTTTTCTTCCTGGCCTAAAACACTGTATAGCCTCTCCATTGCTCTTAGGAGGAAGTTCAAAATTCTCCATTGAGACTTTTGGCTCATTTCACAAGGTAATGATGGTGAAAGTGAAACAGGACAGTTTATTAAAGAAATTTGGGGGGGCATAAATGGCTTTGCCAGTCTCCCCATATTAATCAAGAGCTCGCTGTCACAAGTTGTCCACCTCTACCAAAAGGAAAGCTCCACTCTTCCCTCGGCATTTCTCATAGATACTGACTGGCAACCAAGCATTTGGAGCTCCCCAGGGACTCAAAGAGACATATTCGACTCCACCTCCCACTATGGCATCTGACATATAAGAGGTATCCAGTAAATATTTGTTTATATAATGAAAAGTGCTGTAACAAAGATTATTATTCGTGCATTATAGAAAAGAAAATTAAGAGCAATGAAACGCCCTGTGGAAGATCAAAGAGCTTGCAAATGACAAACCCAGGAAATGTGCCCTATTCTGTTCATCTGCAGGTCTCAGAGGGAGTGCCTGCCAGTTACACTCAACACAAACACATATCCTCTAGCCCCCTTCTCCTTATGTTGCTCTAGACAACCTTGGAAGATAGAACCAGCAAGAGCTTATGTACAGACATCGTGGGACTAATAGAATTTGAAATCAGGGATTATTGGGGAATTTTAAAAGAAACTTCAAGAAACACATTCCAGTTCAATTCAACAACATCTGCTGTAAGTTGAAGCTAAGAAAGACAGTGGTATGTGCCCAGGGTTCAGAGTCCAAATAGAAAAGACAGAATATAAACAAATGGCAATGCCCCTGATTAAACATCCCCAGGCAATGAACGGCACAATAAACAAACGTGTGACCCATGACCTTGTCATCTGCATAGTGGGTGGGAGAACTTTTAAAATCTGACCTGCCAATATTGCAGATTCGGTAGCTCTCTACATAATATATGGGTAATATATGGGTCATTACCAATGTTTTGAGAGACACAAAACTCAAGAAATGTAAAATCCATGCAGATGGAAACAACTGAAGCCCTCCCAGCAACACCGATTAGCTGATCAAGTTGAAACTTGCAAAGATGAATCAGAAAGGACGCTGTCAACTGTGTTTCCTGGAAGTGACATAATGTACAAGACACATTCTCTGTCACAACTTTCCTAGTGACATAAGACCAGTGTTAGGGAAGCTCTGAAATATGGAAGAGCAGTAAATAATTAACTCTCAACTCCTATTGCAATCTGGATCCCTCAGTAATTCTATCAGTTACCAGATACACACTTTGAAAGAGAAACACTTTTTAAACCTCGGCTTTCAAATCTATTAGTAATAAGGAGAAATAATTATAAATAATTCATAGAATTTTTTGGAAAATTAAACTGTGTAGTAGTTAAATGGTATAGAGTTCTTGGTAGGCAGAGCTTTTGGTACACAACTTGTATTACCTCATTTAATCTTTACAAAAATTCCGTTTGGTAAATACTAATAGCCCCATTTTACAGATGAGAAAACTTAAGTAAAGTGAATTAAGTAACTTGCCCAATGTCACATGGCCTGTAGGCGGCACAGCCAGGATTTGAACACAGACATCTGATCTTAAAGCCTACATTCTTTAATTACCTCTCAATTTTTAATTTACCTCTCCAATTAGATGATGTCTCTAAAGTTTTTAGTGCAGAATTCATCCCATGGATAGAATTTCGTCAGCTTAGGTTTAAAATGGAAATTATGTTTAAAGTATCAAGCCACACATTTTTCATCTTCCTACTGCAGCCATCAGAAGCCAGGAAAGTGAAAAGGGTGAGCAGCCTCCAGGAAAAAGGCAAATTCCTTATAGGGCAGAGGGGAGGTGAGTAGGAATGGAGCAAGGGAGAGACACGTGAGAGGAGAAACCCCAAGGTGGGACAGGCAGGAAAGGTGTTTCAGATGGAGGCAAAAGGCAGAGGGACTCACTCTGCATGGTCTGAGCTGTCGGGGTAAGACTCACTGGGCAGAGTACAAATGGCTAAGGGTGCTGGGTAGGCCACAGGAGGTCTGGGTTCCTGCTCTCAATGTGCCGGGAATCCTAAATCCCACATGCCCTACAGGGAGAGGGGAGGAGAGAGGCAGGCCAGCTGGTGTGATGAGTCAAGGAACTGTAGAAGGAAGCCTACAAGAGAGACAGACTCTCTCTTGTGACTCAGCAAAGCTGAAGAGATCCACCCTAGGACGTCCCACTGGGGGTGGGGGGGACTGTGAGACCTGCCACTGTGCAGCCAGAGGCCGAAGACCCCGGGGGACCCCCAGAAATCTGAGGCCTCAGCCTTCCACCATCACAGTCCCAGGCACCTTCCACACCTGCAGAATACTTGGGACCTAATTAGACTTCAAAACAAAAATCTTGTTGTTTATCTGAAATTTGAATTTAACTAGGTTTCCTGTCTTTTCCCTGGCAACCTTAGTTTCTATGCAAATTTTTAAGGGAAAACTAGTCCTTATATAATAGAAGTTGCACATTTATAATGGACTGTGTTAAAGAAAAATGATTCCTCCATGGAGTCTTTTATTCCTTCACAGATGGAGACAGAATATAGGAGAAGAAACAGATAGTAACTTCAGATTAGCAGGTGGAGGGAATGATTTAGATCAGTCATGATATTCCCTTTTCAAAAAACTGAAAATAAAATATCATAAATATGTAACAAACTCTAAGAAGAGTTTCAAATCAAAGTCACATCCTCCTTAGTGAAGTAAATAATCAAAAGATGAAATACAACATCAAATGAAAGATTACATGAACTTTTCTTAAGCAAAAAGTCAAAAGTCTTCAGATAAGTGATGTGAGTATTATTTATTCCTACCATTTTCCATAAAAGTCAGATGCCCAGTTTTAGTCATCTTAATGTGATTTCCTTAAATTGAAATTTAAGGAAATTTAAATTTATTATCTTAAAGTTTATTATCTTAAAGTGCAATTAAGTTACTATTAATACAAACACTATTAAAGGCAACATAATAGAATGGAGCAAAGTCTTTGGAGTCAAACTTAATTTTTACCTGATTCTTCCATGTTTCCATGTACTCACCACATTTTTAAAAACTTATCAAACCTTTTCAAAGTTGGCTTTAAACTTGGATCAAATAATTCCTAACTCATATAATTATTTTGAGAGACACAAAACTCAAGAAATGTAAAATCCATGCAGATGGAAACAACTGAAGCCCTCCCAATTAGCTGAGCAAGTTGAAACTTGCATAGATGAATCAGAAAAGATGCTGTCAACTGTGTTTCCTGGAAGTGACATAATGTACATGACATAGTCTCTGTCACAACTTTCCCAGTGACGTAAGACCAGTGTTAGGGAAGTTCTGAGATATGGAAGAGCAGTGAATAATTAACTGAGATCCTACAGGCATACTGTAGATATGTTAGCACGTATAATGAGCACTCAATAAATGATGGTGCTCTTTCTCTCATATTATGCATTAAATCATGTATAATATTATATTCTGTAATATTATAATGAAATATCATGTATTCATGCACATATATATATATATACAATATTCACATATACTTGATAATGTCATAAAGGGCAGTCGTTGGTCATATTGTCCACTTCACCTACAATCAAAAAAGGTGAACAATCCAGGGATCAATACAGGACGAGTCTTAGATAAGATGTAGGAGAAAGGTGATGAGCAGAGCTCAAAAGTTCTCCTTAGAAAATCCCACAATCCATTACTAGGCATCTGCCCAGAAGAAAATCATTTTATCATAAGGACACATGCACAAGAATGTTTACTGAACCTCAATTCACAATTATCAAGATGTGAAATCAACCCAAGTGCCCATCAATCCATGAATAGATTAATAAACTGTGGTATCTGTATACCATGGAATACTATTCAGCCATAAAAAGGTGGAGATTTTGTATCTTTTGTGACAACCTGGAAGGATTTGGAGAACACTCTCCTAAGTAAAGTATCACAAGATTGGAAAAGCAAGCATCCAATACTAATACTAAGTATTCAATACCAATATGAAGCCAGTAGACAAACTAATACACACTCACATAAGAGAAAAACTCAATTTAATTCAAGTTGAGCCAGGGAGGATGAAGGGAAAGGGGGGAAAGGGGGAGAATTGATGAGTTCCCACCTAATGGGCACAATGTAAGGGCACATGGCACAGTCCTGGGTGATAGGACAGGGACTATCCTATCTACAACTACAACAGGGACATTACGTGACAAATGAAACAATATAACCTAGTTATTTGTAACCTCATATTACTCTTTTTTTGAGAGAAAAAGAAGAAAGAAAATGAATCTCAGAGTTACACGTGAGAACATTGGTTCTTATGAACCTCCCCATTGGAGAAGAGCTGATGTGATTTAATGCCAAGGACTTATGGTGCTCCTGTCTGCTCCAATCTTTACCTTTCATGTTAATGCCTTGGTCACTGTGACTCTGTCACACACAATAGTAGAGGTGGGAAGGTTCAGAGAGGATCCTGCTATGCTCCCTCACCTCCAAAGATAGGATGACTGAAACCCAGAACACAACAGGGTTTGTTCACCTGAGCCCCTCAGAAATGCTATTGGCTGAGCAAGCCCTTGGGGTTTTGACAACAAGCCAGCACACTTTCTATACCATGTTGCTACTTCCCCAAGGGCACAGAGTCAATGCATGTGGGAGTGACCTTTTGGCATTTCTCCTCTCAGGGGTCAGGGTCATGTCATAAGCCAACAGCCACCAAAAAGACCTGAATCTGTCTCAGCCTGTCTCAGCCTTTGTCCCCAGCATGCCCTCCCCACCTTGGGTTAATTCTGAGAACAAGTTTCTGATGAGGAAGTTCTCCGAGTTGCCTTGACTCCCTAGCCATGGTTAAAACAAAGGTAAAACTCACTCAAGCGGAGTTTCCCAGGTTACTGAGTTTCCAAAACTACTGAGCTTTCCAAGTTGTTCCCATGCCAATCGCCAATGCAGTAGCCCCCTGAGCCAACTACCTGACTATATCCCCACCCCCCCTAGCTAACCACCACTTTTTGCTTCTGTTTTCTCTTGGTTTGCCACATACCTACAAAAAAGGGTATAAAAGGCTGCCTGCATTTCTCTTTGGGGCCATTTGTCCTTTGGGGTAGCGATCCACCTGTGCAGGTGTAATAAATCACCACTTGATGTGAGCCTAAAGTGGGGTCCATGTTTTCTTATGGGTGGCGACAGATACAACAGCCATTCACTGTTATGGTACTCCCAGCAGTACCATTATTGATACATTGATCTTGACTTCAGCCGTCTTTGCTTCTCACTCCATTCTCATCAACCCCCATCTCTACACTAAGCTCTCAAAGTACACATGTATCTCCAGCTCAGATGTTCCTATGGAGCTACAGACTAATACATCCACCTGGATCCCCACAGGCAAGAAAAGTTCAACATGGAAATGATAAACTTCCCTCCCAAATCCTGCTTCTCTCCCAGTGTTTATGATGCCAGTGTGAGGCAGCAATGTTAGCCCTGGGAGGCATGGTGGTACTACAGCTGGCTGAAGTCTTCCTAAAATTCAAACTGATGGCACAACTCATGAGGGGGGAGAATTCTTTCCCGATCCTCTTTGACTTCAGCATCCATTCCAGACGCCTCGGCATCTGTTGGTTCTGCTTGCTCTGCCTCCGATCACGACAGCCTGGTTGGTTCTCTCCCATCTCTCCCATTTCATTCCAAGCACTGCACAGTTTGGAGGCCATCTTTTTATTTGCCACCTTCTTCAGTGCCAGAAATAGTACTCAGCCCATGTTTGGTGACAGTAATTACTCACTATTTTCTTTTTTGCATGAAAGTCAATGTTTTAGGATCACTGTTTCCTGATTGTAAAATAGGAAAATTTTGCCTATCTGTAAAATTACTCAGATAGGTAATCACTTAACCATGAATTGTCTCAAGTCCCTTTTCTGTCAAACGGCAATGATACCCGTTCTACCAACCTGGTATGAAGATCAAAGGAGGTTACATGTCTGAACAGCCTTTGTAACAAATAACATACCAAGTAGTACCAGTTGTTATTTTAATTTTGGTGCTTTATAAGCTGATCCTACCATTTGGAGACTGGTAAAAAGAGAATCCCCCAGACTCTCCTTACCTTCAGAATAAGTCCTCGAAAATATCCTGGTGAATCAAATTTCAAGATGTAAAGTTGGACACACCAGCGTCATCAGCATCCTGAATCGCAGAGACATCAGAGGAGGATGAGTTAGTTGCCAAGGTTATTAGAGCACAATTATAACTCGAATAGGTAATTGTGCTCTTATAACTCCACTGACGGAGAGTTCTTGTGCACTCAGGGTTGGGCGGGTGAAGAGAAGTGGAAAATGATACAAGGTATCATAACGAAGTCCACTTTTAAATAATTATAACTTCAGTTAATTACGTTGACATTTCTCAGCAAGGATTAAGGAAGTCTGAAGGGACTAGCAGTGCATGAGGGAGTGAAAAGCAAGGGCCGGACTAGCTGAGCGTCTCTTTTGTCTTTCATCCAGGAGTGTAATTAAATTAAGTAGGATTGATTGAGTGTCAAACATCTGTGGGAGTCATTTTCTAACTTCATTAATGCGATTGTGCCTGAAGAGGCCTTGCTGGTAATTTCGCTCACAAGTATCTAAGAGAGCCCAGCAATGGGATAGGAAAGTGAGACACTCAGCCCCTGCTCGGCCCTGCGCCTTTGCTATCTGTCTGCATGTGAGGAATCTTTTGGAAGTGCTGGCCTGGCAACAGCCAAGCTGTACTGCCCACCTCAGCAGTGGGAGACGAACAGAGGGAGCGGATAACAGGGCTAATGGAGTCATAAAGTTGAGAGTTTAGACAGCCAGCATAACAGAATAAAAATGGGGCTGCTAAGGAGAACTAAATGGTCATAAAATAGCTCATATATAATGAGGTACAGTAGATAATGAGGTGCATTTATATGGAAAACACTAAATAAAAATTATGACCATTTCCTCTTTAACCCCATAACCATCAGAGCTTCTCCCAGAAGCTGGGTGTGCAAAGTAAACCAGGGAGAGTGAATTAATAGGGAGGAAAAATATATATATATTAGCTGGCCTAGTTCATTATTATAAGCATTGCGGACAGTACAGTGGGCCCCAGTAGAATAGTTGGCACTGGGAAAACCATTATGAAAGATCTATAATTCCTATCCTTTTTGTAGAATTATGATAAAAATGTTCTAATACTGCTATAGGTAGAAAGCAATTAAATGGGGATAAATGTAAGGTTGGTTCTGTTTTATTAATTTTATCATTGTGATCAGGAGTTCCCTGCTCCCACACCTTGTTCATTCATTCATTTCCCAGTTAAGGAACATTTACTTGAGAGTTCTGTCGGGCTCTGAGGATGCGGGCTGCCCTTAAACAGCCTCTGCCTTAGAGGAGCTTTTAATCCTGTGTGGAAAACTAAAAATCAAGGCATTGACATAAAAATTGGGGTAGAAAAATAGAGGTGAGCCCAAGGGAACACAGAGGGCACATCACTTGGTAAGACTCGGAATATTGAAAAATAAATAGAAATCAGTTTGGTTTGGGATATCACAGCAGATGAAAGGGAGCAGAAGGGGTGGATATGGTTTCAGCTTGAGTGAATAGCACACAAAGAGACACCCAAGTGCGAGATAGCCAGACGGAGATTAAGGGAGAACTAGGGGGGAAAAGGCTGATGAGAAGAAGCCCTGAGTTCTGAGGTGGGAGAGGCCAGTGTTGGACCATATTACAGAGCTAAGAATTTACCCTGCAAGTGGGTAATGGGAGCTGTTAGGGACCGAGGTGTTTCTACCTCCCAAATTCTTATATTGAAACCCTGACCCCCAAGTAATGAGGGTTAAGGTTGCATGAGGTCATAAGGGTGGTCACTTAATCCGTTAAGACTGTGGCCTGATAAGAGGAGAAAGATTCTCTCTCTCTCTCTCTCTCTCTCGTCTGTCCTGTGGGGACAGGTGAGAAAGCCCCCTTCTGCATGCCAAGAATACCCTTTCCACAAACCAAAACTTCTACTGGAACTTTGATCTTGCACTTTCCAGCCTCTAGAACTCAAAGAAAATACCTTTCTGTTATTGAAGCCACTAGGTCTGTGTTAATTTGTTATGTCAGGCCCGTTCAACTAAAACAGGAGCCGGTGAGGGAGGCTGTGTAGAGATGGGACCATTTGTGGTTGCCACAAGCACACAGAATTCCCTTTGCCTAAGTTTCAGTGGAGTCTTGACAAGAAAACTAAGTGTGGAAGTGACAACATAGAGCTCAGGGAATCGAAGAGCTTAAATTTACACGGTTGATTTTTCGGCGTACCTGCCACCTGCCTCTCAACATACCATGCCTCTAAGGAGTCCACGCTTGAGAGAACTAAAACCTGATACTTAACTTCATGAATATTCAGTCATCTCTAGGCACCAAATTCCATCTGAACTCTCCTCTGTAATATAATACATGGTGCTTCAATAAGCAGAGCTAGGCTCATTGAGTGGCTCATTGAGTAGGGCACCGGCCCCATATACCGAAGGTGGCAGGTTCAAACCCTGCTTCTGCCCAACTGCAAAACAGAAAAATAGCCGGGCGTTGTGGCGGGCGCCTGTAGTCCCAGCTATTCAGAAGGCCGAGGCAAGAGAACAGTCTAAGCCCAGGAGTTGGAGGTTGCTGTGAGCTGCGTGACACCACGGCACTCTACCAAGGGCAATAAAGTGAGACTCTGTCTTTACAAAAAAAAAAGAAAAGAAAAAAGAAGCAGAGCTGCTCTGAGGTTCCACGAAGTTATTCTCACTGAAGATTTTACCTTACTCACAAATGGAAGATTTTACCCATCCAAAGGGAAGATTTTAATCCAAGAACAATATTCCCCAATCATTACCTGAAAAAAAGTAACAATAATATTAACACTTTTAAAGGCACCTTAAAAACTTAGTGACATATATCTGATGTTGAAGGACAGTGTTTTTATTTCTAGTAATTTCTGTATGTTAAGCTTGTACTCTAAGTAGATAAGAAGTGAGGACTTAATAATAATGAGCGAAGATCTAACCGAAGTTAAGCCTTAATAATCTGTTTTGCAACAGGGCTTTATGGAAAGGATTCATCCTGGAATAGCTGTTCAGCAAAATTTACCGTCTTAGAAAACTAACATATGGTCAACTTAACCAGACTGTCAGCATCTTAAGGATAGAAACCACTACAGTCATCTTTGTCTGGCTTGATCGAAGTTCAGCAAATGTATCAGAGTGTTGTCAGTTCAATGTCACTGTCATTCTAGTTTATAACATCTCCTGCATTGCAACAGGGAAGGCTGGAGATAGTTTTGCAGGATTCCTTCACTCATATTGTTCCAAACTGTCTTAGACCGTTGGTGTTGTAGGAATACCTGAGACTGGGTAATTTAGAAAGAAAACAGGCCTATTTGGCTCAAGGATCTGGGCTGTGCAGGAAGCAGGGTCCCAGCATCTGCTGGGCTTCTGTTAGGACCTGATGCCGCCCCTACTCAGGGCTGAAGGTGAAGAGGAGTCGGCCTGCAGAGATTGCTGGCAAGAGCAGATGCAACAGGGAGAAGGGAGGTGCCAGGTGCTCTTCTTAACATCAGCTCTCACGGGAAGCAATAGCATGAGAAGGGCATTCATTAACACTCCTAGGGCACCCAGCCTTACCCCCAGCAGCAAACACCTCACAACAGTCCCCACCTCCAACATCAGGGATCAAATTTCCACACGAGATTTGGAGGGTCAGATTTCCAAACTGTGGCTCAAGCTAAGAAGGAGAAGCCCTCATTCTGGGAGGTGGGGATCCCAGCAGGTGCTTGAGAACCCTCCACTTTGGTGCACACACCACGGGCAGTGGTCCCCTGACTTTTGCTTCCTCAGTTCATCCAATGACTGTGAAAATCTCTAATTTCTTGGCTTAAAACTCTTCCCAGTTGGGAGATTTAAAGCGGCTTCTGCTTTCCTCCCCTAAGCCTGGCTGAAACGAGCACTCCAGTAAAAAGGAAAGGAGGAAAGAAAATAAAGAAAGAAGGAAGGCTGCAAAAAGGAGAGAAATGAAGAAAGGTGAGAAACAGCCTCTTGATTTGACACAGCTGACCAGGATTGCGTCTCCTTCTTAATTCTCTGTGCATTCTGCATCCTCAGGAAAGCAACATAATCCCTTCAGCGCCCTGGAAATATTACAATGCCAGCAACTGGGACTTACTGCCAGTCTTCCTCGGCGTTCACGGACACCAGTAAGCAAGTCACAAAAGATGGGCATCACAAGAAATTGTGACTAATTCTCTAAATTGGAAAACGTGAACTTGTTGGCAGATTAATAATCAAAGCTGACAGAATAATTGGGCCACTCAGAGAAAAGGCTGGTAGAACAGTGAGAGCAGCTAATCACAAGAGGAACGTAAGGGGAATGGTATGGATCGTCAGAAGCCGTTTGTTCTTTTCAAGAATGTTTTTTATTCTGAATAGGACGTGCTACAAGCCAGCAAACTAAAACAAGGAGGCTTCTGTGAATCAAATACATAACTTCTTTCTGTTAGTATTCACCAGCCAACTGTTAGGGGAATATGTCTGAGACATTTCTTCTTAAACAAAAGTGTTAAGCATATGGATTTTGACTTATTTAGATCTGAACTAAAAGAATTGCCCCTTGGAACGCATCCAACTTCTGGAATGACTAAATTCAGTGTGACAGCGTCTGAGGTTGTGTGTGTGTGTGAGTGCAATTGTCTATATGTTTGCATATACATAAATATATTTTTTTTCCATGACATCTGAAAATGGTTTCAACTATTCGAACATCTTTACCTCCCCACAAAATGTGACAAGTCTCTCTCACACCATGTCAGAGAAGTGGCAAAGCACAGGATCCCTAACCGAATCCCTGCACTAAGTTTCTAGAATCATCTTCAGAGAGCTTTACTAAGAGAGCCGTGAATTTTTGGCTTAGTGTCCTGGAATGCATGCCCGTGGTTTGCACTAAGTTGCTCGGCTGGCTGCCGATTACTGAACTCAAGCTTCCTTCCAAAAGCCCATGACCTCGCAAGCCCTATTTCTGTTCTTTCAGTCACCTGGGCTGGGAGACATTGAATTATCATTGTTTCTTTCCTCTCCTTTATTCATTCAATCACAAGCAAAAGAAGGTGGGATTTTTCTAGCACCTTTCCCTTCCACTCTATGCCTCCAAATCTTATCGCTTATAGACTTTAAAACAAATTGTTGGGGCAGCGCCTGTGGCTCAAAGGAGTAGGGCCCCAGGTCCATATGCCGGAGGTGGTGGATTCAAACCTGCCCCAGCCAAAAACTGCAAAAAAGTTTGGAGGCCAGTTCAACAAGTAAATAAGATCAGCGCTTGGATTCTCGTGGGGCAGCTGTGCAGAATGAAACCGGCAGCAGGCTGGGTGATCTGGAGTCTTGCTGGTAGAAGACGGTGTTTATCCTGTCATTTTAAAAAGGAATTGTCCATTGGCTAGCACTCATTTGAGTATGTCCCAGAAATTATTGCTCATCTTCCTTACACTTTTGCACTCAGACGTATCACAATACCATTTTAACCTCTTGGCTTTACTGCCATCAGTCTATTCAGTTTCAATATTGGCCCAATTATACCTGACCAAAAAAAATTTAAAAAGGAAAGCTGAGGCACAGCTCTTTGAATGGTAAAATATCAAGCTCGAATTATGTGCTGAAAGAGGACATGGTGTCCCTAGATGACACCAAAGTGATCAGCCAATTAAGTTTCTTCCATTTGATTGCTTGGTGGTTCGGGGGTGGGGGTGGGATAAAATTGATCATTTGGCTGAATTATTTTAATTCTACCCAAATACTCCACCTGACAGCACTGTGTTGAAAGTGTATCTCCTGGTCTTCTGGTATTAGTGCCTCCACGTCAAATATAACATGCATGTTCACATGTATGTATGTATATCCTGCTTAGAGTGATCAGGTAAAGAGCTACACTTAATCCAAAATATCACCTTAAAATAAATTTCACACTTTAGGACTTATGCAGACTTTGCCAGGGATTTTCTATTCTTTCTTCCTCCTGAATTTCCAAAACCTGCCTGAGCTGTCAGCGATGCTTTGCCAATTGTTTACAAAATAGATCTCATTCACAGGGGAGATGGAAGCTTGATCCAGTACTCAGAGAAACCCAGAAAGAGAAATAGAGGAACACTGACAGATTTTTATTTGAAGTAGTAAAATCTAAGGAATAAATAGAATGTCAGCAAAATCTAAGATTGCTTTTTCTTTTTGGCTAGAGGCTTATGAAACCAAATAATGCAATATTCTTTAGACATAAACTTTTTTTTTAATTGTTTGAGGTTCACTGACAGTGTAAAGAATTAGGTTACACTGACTGCATTTGTTAGATAAAGTCCCTCTTATAATTGTGTCCCACCCCCGAGAGGTACAACCCTCATGCCCCTCTCCTCCCTTCTCCCAACTCACTCATTCTCCTGTCCCCCATCTCCTGTTAGATCATCTACTGCCTTCATATTGAATTGAGTACATTGGATTTTTGCTTCTCCATTGATACATAATGGATAATTTAATCTCAGCCAACTTCTACTGTAATTGCCCCTTCTTCCCTTTACTATAATTTTTTTGTCCCTTTTGCATTTCTCAAACTTTTGCTAGCGAATTTAATGTACGAGGACCAACAATTGAGTTTGCAAACTCATCTTAGAAAAACTGCAGCATACCTCATTGATGAATATCACTATGGTCACTCCTCTTGGGAAACTATGCATGGACACTAGTGCCTAGCCCACCCTTCAAAGCAATTTTGAAACTCTATTTCTGGAATGGCCATCAGGCTACCATTGCGTTATCCTTGATGTCCTGAATGTCATAAAAATGTCTTCCTCTCAATATTTCCTTTATTTTTGCCTAAAGAAAAAGTCACTTGTAGCCAGATCAGGTGAGTAGGGAGGGTGCTCCAATAGCATTGTTTACTGGCTAAAAACTCCCACACAGATGGTGCTGTGTAAGCCGGTGCCTTGTCATGACACAAGAGCCATGAGTTATTGGCAAAAAGTTCAGGTCATTTTCATCTAACTTTTTCAGGCAGCCTTTTCAGTTAACTTGATTAATTATTTGACCAGTTGATACACATTCATAATGAACAGTCCCTCTGATATTAGAAAAGGTTAGCAACATCATTTGACTCTTGATTTGGATTAATAGAACATTTTTGGACCTGGAGAATGGTGCGCTTTGACAATTTATTTTAAGGTTGTATCGGTACATTCATGTTTCATCACTAGTGATAAGCTGGCCCAAAACATCATCTTGACTCTCCAAAATATCTTTGAAAATGCTGGCTGTCCTTTGCTTTCATGGGTGAGTTCCTATGGGGCCATGTTTGCACACTCCTTTCTCATGCCAAGATTTTCCTGTTCTCCATCAATATTTACTTGATCTTCTGCACTGATCACAATCAACAGATGATTTTCACTCACACTTTCACAGATTTTTGCAATATTTTCATCAGTTCTACTCCTTACTGACTGCCTTGACCTCTCTTCATCAGTGATGCTTTCACTTCCCTTAGAAAAACATTTAATCCACTGGTACATTACTGTTTTCTTTCTGGCATTATGCCCATAAACTTGGACTATCATGTCCCTGACTTCACTTCCACTCTTGCCAAGTGTAACATGAAATTTATGAATATTTGTTCATTCTCGAATTCAAGCGCCAACATTCTTGCAATGGCACAGAAAACATGCAAAAACAATCATAAATACTGCCATACATCAACACAAACACAACTGTGAGACACTGATCTACCAAGTTTACGTAACTTTCCAAGCTGTTTGTACCAACATAAGCACTGAGTGGCAAGTTTGTGAACTTAATTGTCAGCCCTTGTAAAATCATGTCTAGTTATGCAAAGTATTTCAAAAGTCATTTCAAATGTCTTCTGTTGGTCCTTTCATGTTAGCTGACAAGGGAGTCACAAACACACATTCCCAATAATTGTTCCAAGTGTACCATATATACATATATACACGATGTTTAATAATTGCATTGTCATCAGTAAATCTAATATACATTTGTGCCTTTCATAAATGAAAAAGAAATCTATAGAAGCTTTTATTTTATCAGTCAGGTACCTCGATCTTGTAAGATATCACATCTCACCCTAAACATACTTCAGTGAAAAGCTCAGTGCTGAGGATGCCACAACCTCCAAGTGACGACACTACAGGCCACCGAGGGGCCAGCTAAATGAAGACTTGTCTCTACTGTCCTGTCAGCAGAAACACAAAACCCACACAAGGTGGTGTGAGGGAGAGAAGCCTATTTCCAACTCAGGTCTTAAGAAGTTCTCACCCTGCTTTACAGAAGCCTGTCTGTCAAAATCACACTTAATTTCCAAGAGCTACTACATTCAAAGATGCTTCAGAAAACTTTGGAATATAATTTGAAAAGCACTTTTCTGCCTTCGGGGCCACTGGATGAACAGAAGAGAAGGTGGAATGCGCTTTCTGGTGATTCCACATAGTTGAAAACTTTTCTTTTGCCCACGCATCGGCCCTGCACCCCACACTCTGCCTAATTCTACAGACAGAGGTTCAAACACATGAAACATTTCGCTTTAAGAATATTTTGACTTGTCCATTTTTAAACCAATTTTTCTTCAACTAAATGTATTAATGCTCTTATGCTGTTGAGTTTAGTTTTTTTAGAGAAGCAATGTTTACAAATTCAAAATAGGTCAACTCCTTCATTTCCCACAATATGCCTAAATACATACTATTTTATTATGCTGTAACTTAAGAAGTAGAAAATTATTTCTAAGGAAAATAAAACATTAATCATAGAAATCTCAAGCATCGACATAATGTGCACATTTAATTTAAATCTTCAGGCCAGATGAAAATAACTCTAAAAATCGAGCGAAATAACCACAGTTTGCCATATTTTAACTAAAAATAGATTAATGTGTAAAAATATTAAAGCCCACTAAATTAGATTAATCTTAAAAAAGCTGCAGACAGGCGGTGCCTGTGGCTCAAAGGAGTAGGGCACCAGCCCCATATGCCAGAGGTGGCGGATTCAAACCCAGCTCCGGCCAAAAACTGCAAAAAAAAAAAAACCTCTCTATGATATGCAAATGATACATACATGCATACCATTTAGTAAATTATACATAAAACAGGGTATGAATCCTCTGTATGAAATCAGACAGCATTCTTTAAGACAGAAACTTACATCTTATCTTTGCCATATATTTCTCGTTCTTTAAAAAGTTTTCAGCACTATTAAAAACACAAAACACTTACAAGCCCAAACTATAAACCAGCGAGATGTCAACCGTTGAAATCTCCCCATCTTTGTCAGGAAACCAAACATGTTTTTCCTGCTAATTTACACTTTACTTCACAGTTAAAGTTACCTTAAAAGTGTTAAAGATAACAGTCATTCTGTGATCTGATCAAACTGGAAAGTGCACTGTCTTTCCTCTCTTTATTCACAGAGAAAGTTGAGAACGGTTTCAAAGTAAGATAGTCACAGGAGCTTTTTATAAGAAAAAGATTTCACTTCCAACATGGCCGGCATCGTTGGCATGGACGGCAAAGATGGTGTGATCAAGGCCGGCCTGTGCAGGGCAACCACTCAGGAAGGGCTGCTCGTCTGATCAGAGACTGATCCGGGGCAGCTGAGACAACTCCGCAGTACATTCCAGCTCTGGTGAAAATCCTGCTTCTTCTTGTGTTCCCCGGCTGCAGGGAGGCTGCTGCAAGCCCCGAGGTATTTCACCGAGGGCCAAGTTCATGACAAACTCCATCCTCACGTCCTGAATCCCAAGATGCTGGTGCACAGGTGATGTATGGGAGCAAAGACTGCGAGTTAAACAGGAGGACCCAGGGACTCCCCCACTCACGTGCTGTCTCTCTTCGGCACACTGTTTTACATCCAAACAAAACATGATGTGACCTGAGATTGCTCAAGATTACAGTGTGTGATGAGTGTTCCAAAATATCCCTTCTCTCTATTATTATTATTTTTTGAGGCGGTAAGGTATTATCCAGTTCTAATTTTCCATTATTGTAATTAAAATGTAATTTTAACCTACTGCTGCAGTGGTCTTATTAGACTTTGCCCAATTAAATGTTTCTTTTCATCTTACCACCTTGGCCAGCCTCCCTTAATATACTACGTCACTGCAATCTCCAAGTTCCCGCAGTATCCTAAGTTTTTGAGTTACTTCCTATTGCCATTTTACCTCCTTCCATAAACATCAGCTTATGCTGTGTTAATCCAGCCTCTCCTCTCCTCTAACCGCCCTGTCCAAGGTCCTCATCAGCTCACATCTCTGTCTCCCACGGTGTTCATCTGATCCCCCCTACTGACTGATGCGCTAATGATTTTTCCTCTAACTTCGTTTTCGTCGGGTGTCTTGCCTGCTCAGCAATCTCCAAGGCTTCCACGCCAGTTATTATGCAAAGCCCAAGCCTCATCTGATCTTCAGGGCTTTCCACTAATAGGACACCCCCAGGAACCCATCCCGCCTTCATTTCTCATGACCTCTCACTGCAGCCTCTTCATTACCACCAGCAGTATCTGCCTGCCGTCCCCCACAAGTGATGGTCTCATTCTCACCTCCGTATCTTTCCTCGTGCAAACTCTCACCCACCCACTGACCTACAAATTCATTTCTTGCTCTTTTCATCAATATTTCGCTTCTTTTCCAACTTTGGCCTATCACCCATCTCTTCAGAAATTCCTTCGTAATTAATTGCAATCAAATATGGGATTTGTTTTGCCTTTTACCCTTAAATCAGGCCAGTCCTCTGGAGTTGTTGAGGGTGAGAATGCAGAGATATAAAGAGATTCGGAAGAATGCGTGTGGTTTAGGGGTTGAACTTTACAAATAGTGTGATCTAAGTGAAGAACAAAGAAAACATCTTTCACATAAGAAAATGATCAAAAGTGACAAAATTAGGTAGATAGTGAGGACCCCTCCTTCAGGACAAAGAATAAGAGCTGGACTGGGGCTGCCCATCTTAATCTTGTCTTAAGCAATTGCCCAAACCTGGGGAAGGAGAAAGCACTCTAGCAATCTACCAGTCAGAACTTAGTGTGCCAACTATAAAAGGTTGCAGAGGACTCTCTAGCCCCTGGGCCAAGCAGCATAGCATAATTAGGAAGATGATACAGAACAACTTTAAGGCTAATTATCATGTCATTAGCTTAAATCTATAGTGTGGTCTCCAGATTTTCAGAGAGGCTCATGTGAGGTCTGCATGCATAGTAAAACTTAGTGGTTCCATGATGGCCTGTGAACCACGGAGTGGACCTGATCTAGACAGTATAAAACAGGACCCTGGATCATAACCAAGGTCTTTTCTATTGCAAGAAAAGGGCCCTTTGTCTATGGCAAATGTACCTTGCTCTGTAAACCTACGTCTTGTTCTTGTTCTGCAGCCCATCTTTCTGGTCCTCAATAAACTGTGTTTTATATTTGCTTTGCTTTGGGGTGCGTGGTCATCCTTTGGCCAAGAGCACACCAAGAACTCAGCTGCCTGAACCCCAACATTTGGGTGCGATGGCCCAGGTGATTCTCCCAGGTAAGCCGACTCACCTTTTCCATGAAAATGCTCTTGGTAAAAAAAAAAAGAGAGAGAAAGAAAATGCTCTTGGTTCAGGTCTTCCCTCATTGCACCAAGTGCTTGAGGGGGGTCTGCTGCTTGTTTTCATGTTTGCACCCTCGCCCTTTCTCAGACTGTGTGGTTGCGTTCTCAGCTGAACCTGGGTGTGGGGTAAGGAGTTTGGGGATGTGCGCCTCATGTAGGAGAGAAGTCTGTCATTTTGGTTCACCTTAGAGAAGGGGGCTCTGTGCTGTAACTCCTGTGGTTCTAGGATTCGTGTTGGTTTTGACAATGTACTTTTCTTTCAGATCTGATAGGGTGTCTATCTCCCTTCCCATATTAAGGTTAAACAGAGTTTTCTCCCCAGCTTTGCCCACACTAAGCCATCTAGTGCCTGGATCACGCACTTGGCATGAATTTGTGTACAGGTATTAAGGAAAGAGGGACTCAGTCTGTGCCTATTTAGCAGGGTCCTTTCAGGACCAGATGGTTTATACAGAGCCAATGGACATGCCTGGAACAGATCTGGGTTACCATAAGGCAGAAATCCGCCTGAACCTCAACACAAACAAAGCTCTCTTAATCATGGAGGCTTTTATAAGGGACATATCCATGTATAATTTCAATAGCTACTATTTAAGGACTTAATTTTATTTCTGCTAAGGACTGTGTACAGACATTTACTTTTTGTTAGACAGCAACATAGATGTTACAGTGAAGAAAATTGATGGCCATAGTAATAAAATTATTTGCCCAAAAGTCCCACAGCTGGGAAGAGGTAAAAGCAGAATTTGAACCCAGAATGTAAGGTTTATTCTCTCTCCAGAATTTACTGTAAACTACCTAAGATCTTTACACATATTCCTAATATTAATAACATTCATAACATGTGTTCTAGAAGGGGAAAAAAAGAACTGATTGGTTTTACTTTACCAACTGGTATTTTTCACCCTTCTCATATAATTCTTCCCCTGTACTTCTCACTAACTCTCTCCTAGTGAACCTGCCTCTCACTAGAACTAGGAAATTGAGGATATCAGACATATACTTCTTCTCCCAAAATTAGATTAAACTTGACACTTCTTCTCTGTCATTACGTTGTCCCTCTCCCCATAAAAGGTCAACCCATTCTGTGGTGGGTTGAGAGTCCTGGTCCTCTGAAACCAGCTGACCTGGTTGAATTACTCAATAGAACTGGAAAGTTCACAAGAGGCATGGATGAACTGGAAGCAAAAGTGTGTAGAAAGAGAAAGTGGAGCAGCACAGTGAATACAAAGCAAAAGTAACTTTGCACAGGCTTTAGTATAACAGGGATAAATTTTATTTGAGAAGGAAGAGAAAGTTTAGAGCATTTCCAGAGAGTTGGAAGTGGGTTCCTCTCACGAGTGAAAAGAGAGAGACACACACACAGGACAGTGTGGAAGTGTAAATATCCTCTTTCTCTCCATTTGAAATTGTCTTTAGCTCTCTCATTGGTCTCTCTGCCCCTCAGGGCACCTCTATTCTTTTCTGTTAGTCATTGATTACCCAGGTTACCTCATACCTACTTTCTTTTTCCTTTTTTGATAAGAGTTGCTGAGTGTTGATCTGACTGTTGAATGTTCTTATGGTCATCCAGACTTCCTGATTCAGAGGGCCAGGGTTTCCTCCCATCCCCTTTGATGCCCCTTTCTCTGCCCCTTCTCACATTTCATTGTGTTTTTGTGTCAATCTCTTCTTTTCTGTTCAAAATCTTTATTCATCACTTAACCCCCAATCTCCTGAATCATCAATCTTTTCCTTCTATTGTAGTGTTGTCATTATTTCCAAATATGCTATGTTGTCATTATTTCCAAATATGCTATAGTAGCTACCACAATTTAAAAGAAAAAGCAAACAATGTATAAGAAATAATTAAAGAAATCCCATTCCATGAACCCATTTATTGATTTAAATATGGCCTCAATTTTTTGTTCCCCTCCATGGTTAAACTCTGAAAGGGTCATCTTCCCAGCATTTTCCACTTCTTCACCTCCTCCCCTCTTCTTGATAGTGAAGTCTTTTATAGAATGGTTTCTTCCCAGTAAAGCCTCCAAGGACCTCCATATGACATATCTATGTTGCAAAATATACTAACGATGTTCTTTCCTTATCTCATTCTGTGAAGGTACAATCCTCAAGAATGGAATGAATAAGATAAAACACAAAAGAAAAGATCTCTCTCTAGGCCATGTGAGGATACACTGGCAAGATTGCCCCGTACAGGAGAGCCATCACCAAGAAGTAAATCAGCTGGCACCCTGATTTTAACTTGCCAGCATCTAGGACTATGAGAAATAAAATTTCTTGACTAAGCCAGCTGCTCTACAGTGTTTGTTATGGCAGCCTGAGTGGACTAAAGAAAATTTTCTTCTTCAATCTCGTCCTAAAGGTTGGATGTTTTTCAATAGTGTGTTGATATAACGCTTTTGTTTAATTTCATGTATTATGAATTGCAGTTCTGGGTCCAGAACCCTCCCTTGTCCCCTATTTTGGGACATACTACCTCTATTTTCACCTTATATCAAAAGGTGTCAAAAACTCAGCACCTTCTGAATCTTCCATAGAAAATTCACTGACAGGAAGCATTTGTGGGAGATCACAGGATCAGCCAGATAGAGCAGCACGCAGCATCCTGACAACTTATTCTTATCTTGTTAGTGTTCTCTCGCACTATCTCTCTTCAGAAAGCAATGCAGATTATTCTTCTTATCTCATTCCCAGGAGATGAAGAACTATTCTTTTATTACTTGTATATGCCCTAGGGGTGCCACTATCTACCAAAATTTTTTTATCAAAATACTTCGCTCACACAATGCTCCCCCCAGGAGAAATTCTAACAAATAAAATTGCCAAAATCCATGCATGCTAATAAAAATATATTTGAGTTTTTATTTTGCCCTTACTATTTGGCCTGCTCTGTCACTGTTAAAAATGAGAATATTATATCCAATTTGTTTTTAATAAATCACTTAGTCTCAAAAACACCCACTTTTGACCAGTGTAACATGAACAGGTATTGACAATTTTATGAAATGTAATTGTTAAAAGATTAAAGATAATCCCTAAGGATTCCTTTAAATGGCTATGGAATGAGAGTCTTGGAAATCATATTTTTCTAAATGATAGCAGTAAATTTAGTAATTCTGAAATATCCAGTGTGATGTTTGTGGGAGAGAGAAAAACAGAGATTCAAAGTTTGGTTTTCCTAATAAGATAGTTTCAATAGCCTTTGAATAATAAAGTCCAGCTATTCCAGAAGGATGTGTCTTTCAAATGTCTGGTGGAATATTTTAGCCTACTATTAAGAAAGGTTACACTGCTTATTTACACTCTGGTGATTATATCCTTAAATATAAAGCACTAATCAATTAGTATTAAAGATTTATGAAGAGACAAGTTAATAATTTTCCACTCAATTCCTTCCTACTAATTAAAGATTTTTCACCATTAATCTTTGTCCTCTAGCATTTAATCTGAAGTAATGTTTGTCCTTTAGCTTAAGAATTAATTTTAAGTAACATCTTTAATTTGGGTACAGAGAACCATTTTTACAATTGCCTTACAGATTAAATTAAGAAATCCATAAAAGTCTCCTATTTGATTTTATATTCAAGATGTCATTTGCATTAATCTGATGATTTTAAACTACACATTTGGCTCACAATATCTAATTAATTTGGCAAGAGAATTATGGAAATAATAAAATTACTTCCAAATTTCAAGGAACACTTCATTTTTGAATGCCTTATTAAATTTATCTTTGTAATAAAGGAAATCATTCAGAAAAAATGTAATAGCATTTTAATTCCCAAATCATAGGTACACTGAATATTAATTTGTCCCACATTTTGCATTGTCTTTTGTCTCCTGCAGAAGCAATATACTCATACAACTTGAAAAATACAATAAAATCAAGTCATATGGCAGGGAATGCAAAGGCATGAGTTGAAAAACTTTATTAAAAGAAAATTGCAGCCTAGCATGATTATTTTTAGTTTTCCTTGCATTTCAGTAAAGAGACGAGTAAAGAACAATGGTACGTACACAGGTCAGTGTCTTATTTTTCTCTTTGCCTATTTGTTTTGTTGTGTTGCTTCTTTCTGGTGGACTCTGCTTCTAAATGATGTCAGTAATAGTCTGAAAATGTCCTAACTCTTCTGTGCTGGCAGTAAGTTTGGGTATAGAGGAATAATCATTCCACTTCTTTTGAAGACTGTTTTTACCTCTCTATCTGCTCTCTTTTACCCTTTAGTTCAAACGTGATAATCAACTCAGATCCTCATTTCTCCACTGAACAGTCCATAGCCATCCATTTTCTTCTTTCTCTAATTACATGATTTTTGTAGTAGCCACGTCTCTATTGAGGTAAGTTCAAAATCATCTCATTTTCTGAGACTTTCAAACTCAATGGCACTTAAAACTATACCAAAAATACACCCCATGACACAGAATAAGATTAAATTTGGGAAATTTGTAATTTTTCTAAGTAACTAAGTATAGCTTTAAATAAATAGGAATGTAATTTTGATAGCAGTCGGCTTCTAGGTTGCTGCTGGCTTAAGGCTCTATGACCTTCGAATGTGGTGTATCTGCATATTGTCCCATTGTTCCCTGAGACTAGCCATAAAACTGAGAGGACAGAAGTAACTCCACTTTGTAACCCACCAAAGGGGGTTAGATCCCCTTAACCTACTGCCCTAGGTTCTTAGGAAAACCCCAAACACCTGCACCCTGACTCTAGCCAATTAAGTCTTAGCAGGAAAGCCCCCAAAACCTCAGTTAACAGCCCAGCCCTCTAGGCCAATAAAGTAGCATAAGAAATAGGTCAGCCAACCCCATGCTTGCTAGAATGGAAACCTCCCACCCCTTTTGTAACCACAATAAAAACCCCTGCAACCCCAAAGTCAGGGCTCTCAGCCCAGATCCACTACATTAGAATCCCTGAGAGACCAGGCTCGAGCTTGAATAAAGGCTCTTTTGCTTTTGCATCAGACTCAGCTCCCTGGTGGTCTTTGGGGATTACGAGGTCTAGGCATTACAAAACGAGGATCCCTATTCCCCATGGCAGGTCAAAGAAATCTTGAAAGTGAGCCATAAGACTCAAAGAGAGTCTTTACTTTGAAAGTGAGCCATAAGACTTAAATACATTCTGTGCAAACACTGGCCGTAAAGAAATGATCTGACCGACTCTGTTTGAAGATCCTAAGACGCCCCTCCCCAGTCCACACCTGCAAGGAAGGAAGGATTGTTCAGAAAGGCCCAGAGGAGCCTAGACCGACAGGCCCACCCGGGTTTCCGCACTCAGTCTTCCTCACTCACTCAGCACTAGATCAGACACCTGTGCAGACATTTCTACACATCTGTTCATTCCTTCTTGGACCTAAGCAAACCTTCAGCAGGTCAAGGATTGTGGTGCCACAGTTACAGTGCTGTGAGCAGGACCACTGAAGCCACTCTGTTCTTCAGGGAACCAGGAGCCTGATCTGCTGGCAAACGGTCAGAATTTCCTACCAGTCAGGCTCCTAGCCTCTCTGTCTGCACAATTCTGCTGAACAGATGGTAGAAATCACTGTCTTCTCTGCAAGGTTCTAATGAATGAGACAAAAGAATGAGTCTTGAGCTGCAGCAACTCTGGTGCACTTTTTGGTACTTTGTGGTGAGATTGAAAGGTGCTGGAACTTTAAACCCCCAATTCTTGGGTGATCAGACAAAGAGTTGAAAGACAAACCACCAACAAACAATAACACCAAAATAAATGAGAGTGGGTGGGAATAAGGCACTGCTGGTAGGAAAAAGCCTTGACTGCTGACCAGCTGGACACAAGTGGTGGTGGGGGTATCATGGCCAGTCTCTCAATTGGAACCTCTCTTATGAGCAGACAGGACAACCAAGATGAAACGGAAGACACACACACTGCCTTAGGACACTCAGGGTTTATTGAAAGACAAAGAAAATCTCTACAAAGTTAAGGCAACGCTCAGCAGTAGAGCAGTTTCAGAAATGGCTCACCACCTCCCGCACAAACTCTTACTTCTTATATATCCTATGAGTTACTCCTATTTTAGCTTCTGTTGTAACATTCTTATTCAATCTCTATTTTCCATCTTAATTACTTTTTGTAGGGGGTAGGTTGGTGCTAGTGCCACTGACCTGTGGCTCTGCCCACTTGTCTGCATTCTTAGATAAGTTCTTCCCTGTGTTGAAATACCAGTTCTCTTGCTGTCAGCTCTAAATCTTGTTTTGTTAGTTTTTAAAGTGTTTATTTCCATCAGGGCTGCTTCCTGATTTTTATGGCAGGGTTTCCTGTCACTACCACACAGTTCCTTTCCCCTTTTCTTTTATTTTGTTCTATCCTACACAGGGGTACTGGAAAAGTTCTGTCTGGCCTTGTTTTATGTCCTCAAGAGTTTGCTTTGTTACCGAACTAGAGCCTTTTCTCTTGGTCTCTGCCACTCGTGGGACATGATTTTCAGGTCACACCAGGTGGCCAGACTGAGAATGGCTGGGAACCCAGAAGGACTTCTGTTCTAAATGTGCCAAACTCTTGGGAAGGTTTGTCAACCTCTGTTGCCTAGTTAGTGCTGAGAAACCTCAGTACCAGGAGGGTCTACCTAGGGTCACAGGTTAACTGGTCTGTGACTGCCCCTGCCCCAAGTTTGTGGATAACCATAGGCAAAAACCATGTGTAACTATCTGTGTCAACTAGAGTCTTTTGTTATCTTAGCTTATTTCTTAGAAAATCAAGGAGGAGGGGATGTAATATTTGGGATTACTTCTTGTCTGAAGAGGTTATTGGAATGAGTCACTGTTGGAATTAAACACACCATTAAAAATCTTAATAGTATTTGGAGAGAAGGGAACACTTCTACACTGCTGGTGGGATTGCAGTGAAGATGAATACAACCTCTATGGAAAGAAGAATGGAGAATTCTCAAAGAACTATAAGTTGACCTTCCATTTGATCCTGCAATCCCATTATTAGGCGTCTACCCAGAAGAACAAAAAGCATTTTACCACAAAGACATTTGCACCAGAATGTCTACTGCAGCTCGATTTATAATCCTCAAGTCATGGGAGCAGCCCAAATGCCCATCAACCCATGAATGGATTAACAAATTGTGATACATGTATACCACGGAGTACTATTCAGCCATAGGAAACAATGGAGACTTTACATCTTTTACGTTTACCTGGATAGAGTTGAAAGACATTCTTCTTAGTAAAGTATCTCAAGAATGGAAAAAAAAATCCAATGTACATAATACTAATATGATACCAAAATATAAACAATTACATGCCTATTCAAACAATAAAACACAAAAATAGTCTAGCAAGGGGAAGGGGTGATGGAGAGGGGTGGGGAGGGTGGAGGGTGTGGTGGGATCTCACCCAATGTGCACAATGTGAGGGTATTCAGCACACCCCTTGGGCAAAGGGCTCTTCTACAACTTGAACTTTACCTTGGAAGTGAGATCTCTAACCTCAAAATTTACACCCTCATATTAATTTGAAATTTAAAAAAAATTCTAATTATCAATAACCAAGAGATGGTTTTGTAGCTTAGATTCCTAAATTAAAAAAATAATTAGAGATCTCTTACACCAGACAACTGATAGAAAGATTAAATTAAAATTTACGAAAAGACATATAGGGTGGCGCCTGTGACTCACGGAGTAGGGCACCTGCCCCATATACCAAGGATGGCGGGTTCAAGCCGGGCCCAAAACTGCAAAAAAAAAAAAAAAAAAAGAACATATAACAGTGACATGGCTAGCCTTAAAAATTAAAGAGCAAAATCTTACTTAAAACAAAGTTAAAATCCTTCGTAAGCTCAAGCTGCATGCTTCAGACGTATGAGAAAGTAACAATAAAATCAAGGAAGCACCACAATTTTAAAGATATGGGTATTCGTGGAAAAATTCAACATAGAAGTATATTAGTTAAATGCACCCACTAACCTGCTAGACACATGTTTGCAGAACGATTTATGGGAAACAAATTATTTCTTGACATATTTTACATTCAAAATAAAGTGTTTTCAACTCCCATTTCAAATGTTATTCTTTTTCAGAGGAGAAGGAAACATTCCAAAACCCAAAGCAGAATCAAACTATGTCATTTAGAAACATCTTCATTTCGTGACGTGATCAAGGGAGCACACACCCTTGACTGTGCCATCCAGAGATGCTCTAAGTATCAGTAGTTAACATCAGGCTTCAGGCTCCTGCCGTTTTCCAAGTAAATGAAAGGTCGATAACGCGTGCTACCTGCTGGCTCACCTACCGATTCCACGCTGCCCACACTAGCTCTGCCGCAGAGGGGCTCACAGCTCGTTTCCTATTCATTCCTGCACAATCCTCTCACTTGCTGCCCATTAGCAGTGTTATTAATGGGCATTTTCAGATCGATGTATCCTTGTAGATAAGCATTACACAAACGGGTGATTATGGTAAAGAATAACATGGTTGAAAATCAGTAACTGGTCATCACTGCTCATTGATAGTGCCATAACAGAATCAGACAGTGAGAGCCAGACTGCACAGAAACTATATCAAATAAAGTAATTCTTTCAATTTATTGCACTTTTAATTATGCCATCTTTAATTTAAAGAACTACCTTGCCCCCACGCAATCTAGTCTTGAAGCTAAAGCGAAATTAATCTAAGGCTAAATAATATTCACTTTCCCCTGCACATTTGAAATTAATTTTACCTTAAGCAAAATGTTTTATGAGCCTTTAGTTTGCCCTGGGCATTATGCATCTTCATAATTTTCTAATGAGCCTAAGATATCCATGAGCAAAAGCCATGAATCATATTTTTGGTGGCCCTTGAAAACAATTTTTTTTTCTAACCCTGCTGTAAATTAAAAGAGATGTGAGAACATGAGAATAAAATCTCATTACCGCTGACAACCTCACAGCTCAATAAACCTGTTTTAAATCTTATTAAAGGGTCAGTTATTTGTTGTTTTTAGTGACCTTCATCATCACAACCAATACCACACCATCTGATCTCTCTTTGAAATATCAGGGCGTAGAGGTCACACAAAGAGCTAAGGCCATGAAAATCATCTCCGAGAGTGAGGCAAAGAAATGGGATATCTTTCTAAAGGCTTCAATTTAAATATTTACAGGCACTGAGCTGTGGTATTACAGAGAAGGGGGCATGGATAAAGGTCCCCAAAAGAAGAAGACCCTGTCACACACTGGGGTTTCCTGATGACCAGAACGAGAGACGACGTGATAGTCATTTCACAGACAAGTCACAGGGGGCACAAAATCAAACTGAGGCTTAATCATGGCTTATTGGGTAAAGACAACAGGAAAAAATTACATCTCAAGTAGCTACAAGCTTTAGATATAACTAATTTTCTACATGCAAATTAAACTCACTGAGGTTTGTCCTAGGCTGACTTTTAATCACAATAAATCAGCTTCAATTACTGGACAGCTGTTTTTCCCCCCTACCCTGGGTTTGTTCCAGGGAAAACAGAGAATTTTAATACAATCTAAACAAAACTGGACCAGAGAGATATGTCTGCTACTAATAATAAAAACAGCAAACAACCATCCCAATAATTCAAGCAAAACAGAAGCCATTTTTCAAAATACTGCAGTTGGCTTAGCCACAGTCGTAAATAATGAAGGCAACCATAGATAAAAGTAAGCCTCTTTCTTTAAAATCTCATAGATTTTTCTAGATGTCTGCTTATGATAAGATAGTCTGTGTGCTGCTGGCAGAGGTTAAATGGAGACATTTTAATGGAGAAATGTCTGTGGCCTAGAAAGAAATCAAGAGAGTGTTCTTTGTTTAGTAAGTGAGCAAGAAGGGCCCCCCGCAAAATTGGTCCATGAGCTGGCCTTTCTCCCTCTGTCCTTCAGTTTGGCCCTTGTCAGCACATCCGATCTACCCTGCCTAACCTCTCAACGAAAACTCACAGGTTCTAAATAAGAAGAAGGAGGTTGATAACAAAATCAAAGGCGCCAAACACTGACAAGTTTGCTTACACTCCATTAGATATAATTATCGACTCTCCTAGCAGTCTGTTACTCCGATTTCAGTCACTTTGGAAATGCTGATCATAGCTTGAATTTTATCCTCAGTTATTTCAAATGATTGGAGGGACAAATTCTCGCCCTACTGTCTCTTACCTCTGAGGACATTCCAATGGCAACAAAGTTCACTAGAGACCAGTCTGCATTGATTCTCCTCTAAACTAATGCCCATGTTGAAACTCTATGTATTTGTCTAAAGTAACAAGCTATCACAGATGGGTGGCTTAAAGGACAGAATTTTATTTTCTCATAGTTGTAGGGACTGGAAAGTCACCAGGATCAGTTTCTGGCAAATGCTATCTTCCTGACTTGCCCACACCCACCTTCTCTTGGCATGAGACATCTTTAATGGCACCAGCCCTAGCCAGTGATGAGCCCCAGCCACTGTTATGACCTCATTGAAACTTTTTCAACTCTACCCAGGACTTATCCTCAAATGCAGTCATCTTGGGGGTTAGAGCTTCAACATATAAATTTGGAGAGGACATAATTCAGGTCATAGTATTCCGTCCCTGGTTCATCCCCAAATTCATGTCCCCTCATACGCAAAATATATTAATTCTATCCCAACAGCTCCCAAAGTCTGAATTAATTTCACTATTGATTGTAAAATACAAAGTCTTATGTAAATATCAGTTAAATCAAGTATGAGTTAGAGTCAAGGTATGATTCATCCTGAGGCCAAATTTCTCTAATGGTGAACCTTTGAAACCAGACAAGTTATGTTCTCCCGAAATATAGTGATGGGACAAGCATAGGATAGACGTTCTCCTCCAAATGGAAGAAAGTAAGGAAGAAAACAGTGTGGGGTGAAGGGTCCCACGCTAGTACAACACATAGCAAGACAAATTTTATCAGGTCTTACGGCTTGGGAATAATCCTCGCTGGTTTGGTACTCTGCTTCCAAGGCTCGCTAAGAAAGCAGCAACACCCCAACAGCATTCATCAGGGGTCCTGTCCCCCAGGCTCTGCTGGGTGATCTCACCTTATGGCTTTCAGTGAAGCCTGTCCACCTTGTTTGAAACCAAGGTGGTGACCCCAATGATCTCCGAATCATTTTTGGAGTCCTTTTTCCTTCTTTAGAAAGAATAACACACATTCATAGAGAAATAGCTCTGTCATGCTGTGTTGTCAAATCAAGAAGACCAACAACTTCCTTCATTTTGTCCCATCTCCATCCACTTTAGTTTGAACTTTAGTGGTGTTTCTGCTCACACATCTCATAAACTCTTTGCCAATTGATAACCTAGCCACAACCTTGGTGTTTTCTTCAGAACATGTTCTCATTATTTGCCGTGCAGTTAAGGCTGAGAATTTCCAAAATCTTCCAGTTCTACTTCCTTTTTGTTTAGCAATTTCTTTGAGCTTATCTCTCCCCTTTCACAATTTACAATAAGCAGTTGGCAGGAACCAAGCCTCAACACTTTTGCTGAGAAATCTCCTTAACAAGCGAGGTGGGTGAGATCTTGGTGTGTGCCACCCCTTTTGGGGGCAAAACAGGATTGTAAGAGGGACTTTACCCGAGAAATGCAATCAGTGTAACATGGTTTGTTGTACCCTCAATGAATCCTCAACAATAAAAAAAAAAAGGCCTGGTCAAGCAGCACTTGATTCAGGGATGAAAAAAAAAATATTCAATTTAATGATTCATGAGCTCTACCTTCCTCAAGACTCTATAACACAGGTCAGCCCCATTCTTTGTGACTGAATGAGCAACCAGCTTCCATCACCTGTGCCACTGTGCTGTCTCAGGCCTCATAAGAAGGGTCCTAACATCCATATCTTCACCATTCTATTTCTGATTATTTATGTATTCTCTGGGAAATGGAAGGCTTTCTTCCTAGCTGTTTGCTTTTCTTTATGAGGACTCAGAGAATCACCTTTAATTTCCATATTTCTACCAACCCTCCTTTCCCAACCATGTTGGTTTTGTCTACCATGCACATCAAAACTTCTTCAGTCTTTCCCCACTGTTCAGTTCCAAAGCTGCTTCCATGTTTTTATGTCTTTTTACAGCAGAACCCCACTTACTTATCCCCAAATCTACATTAGTCTATTGAGGATGCTGTAACAAGACGCCACAGACAACATGACTTAAACAATATAAATTGTAGCAGAAATTGTGTCCTTCTCACAATGACATCAGCCCTGCAGTCCTTATGACTTCATTTGAACGTTATTACCACTTCAAAGTCCCTATCTCCAAATACAGTCACATTAGGGATTAGGAATGTCACACTTAAATTCGGAAGAGCATACAACTTAGTAGTGCTAGCACTTTATATAACAGAAATCTTACATGTATTTCATAAAGTCATTTCAGACCATCTTTGTGGAGCCAGCTGGCATAAGGGAGAAAGTGTTGTACTCGACTTTTTAAATTACAATACAAAGCAGTGGAAACACTATTTCAAGCTATAAATATATTTTCCTCTATTATTGTTTTCATTGCTATCTGGTAGCAGAAGAACCAATATAATCCCTTCAGAGATTCTTTCCTCCCTTTCATTCTATGGAGCAGCGTGAGAATTCTGTCAAATTTATGTAGGATTAAGACATGGGCTGTCTGATTCCTGGTCAGCCTTTACCCACACAGCTCTTCATAACTTCATGTTCTCAACCCTGAAGCAAATCTCTCCTGGACATGGCCTTCAAGAGGGAAAAAAAAAGGTAAATGGGGGCAGAAAACACAATTTAATGTCTCAAATATTATCTTACTACTTGAAACATAGGTGACAAGCTTAACTCTTTTTACCCATCAAAGGACAGAGTTACAAAGGCTCATAGTGATTTTCTACTTGTCATAAGTTTGCAAATGAAGATGCTGAGGCTCAAAGAGGTGATGTGAGTCACATCAGATCCTATAGCAACTTCCTGATGGGTCCCAGACTAGAAGCTGGATATTCTCGTGACATCTTGAAATCAGAAACAGAATTCAATTTAATCATCATTACGTAAGCATGAGAAACCTCATTAGGCCCAGCAAAGACCATGAGAGGAGTAAAGAAAAGAAATAATATCTAAATTTTTCAACAGACTCTGGAGTTTGATGAGATCAAGGATCCTGATGTTGTTGTTGCTTCTTGCTGAAATGTCTACTGAGGAATGAAATAGAAAGAGGACTTTGATAGCCTAAGGAGACCGAAAAGAGATTTTTTGTTTGCAAAATTTCAATTAATAGAAAATTATAGCTTTTTTCTCCTTTGCTTCAAGTCACAGGGTGGGGAAGGATAAAAGAAAAGAAAGGGGCTCGGCGCCTGTGGCTCAATGGGCTAAGGTGCCAGCCACGTACGCCTGAACTGGCGGGTTCAAATCCAGCCCGGGCCCACCGAACAACAATGACGGCTGCAACCAAAAAATGGCCAGGCGTTGTGGCGGGTGCCTGTAGTCCCAGCTACGTGGGAGGCGGAGGCAGGAGACTCGCTTGAGCCCAGGAACTGGAGGTTGTTGTGAGCTGTGATGCAACAGCACTCTATCCAGGGGGACAGCTTGAGGCTCTGTCTCAAAAAAAAAAAAAAAAAGAAAAGAAAAGAAAGGGGAGGGGAAAGGAAGGGAAGGGAAGGGAAGGGAAGGGAAGAGATGGGAAGGGAAGGGAAGAGAAAAGACTGCCAGAAACTATATATGAAATCTCATTCAACATTGTTCTGTCAGCTCATGCCTCTGAATCAAGGACACTGCAGTGAGAGGAGAGAGATTTGTATTTTCACTTTTATAGGAAAACTCTTGTCAAAATTCCATCTTGAAGAAAGGTTTCCTTTCTTTGAATCAACCAGATTTTTCTTCTAAAATACAGGCAGATTTTGTCTACTTTTCAAAACCTCCCCTATACCACCCCAGGCTGAGAAACCATCTCCTGTTCCCCGGATTCCCGTAACAGCTTCCAAACAGTTTTCCAGCCTCTGCTCGCCTGAAGGCAAGTCACATCACTTCTCCACACTTAATCTTGCAGTGGTCTTCCCTACAACTTAGAGGAAAGCCAAAATCCTTCCAGTGGCCTGAAGATCCTTCACGTCTATAGACCTCACATTACCCCTCTCACCTTATCTCCTACCCTCCTTTGTTCTCCAAAGTTTGGTCACCCTAGTCTTCTTCTTGTCCTCAGAAAGGGCCCAGCAGAATGCCCAGGGCCTCGGCATTCACTCCTACTTCTGCCAAAACACTACACCCTGATGACCTTGTGGCTTGCTCCCTTGACTATTTCAAGTCCTGGCTTAAAACCCAACTATACCACAAGAATACGGGGAAAGGGGAAAGGGAGGGGAGGGGAGCGGGGAGGATGGGTGGAGGGAGGACAATTAGTGGGAACACACCTACGGTGCATCTTAGCAGGGTACTGGTGAAACTTATTAAAGGTAGAGTATCAATGTCTTTATATAGTGATCAAGAAAATGCCATGAAGGCTATCTGTAACAGTACGATCAAAAT
>CAUYON010003305.1:0-21644 GCA_963573935.1 Arctocebus calabarensis
AGGATAATTTTACCTATTCATTTCCAAGTTGGATGCCCCTTGTCCGATTACTCTAGGTAGAAATTCTAGTACTGTGTCAGTGGAGAAAGTGGGCACCCTGTCTTCCCTGGATTTTAGAGGAAAGGCTTTCAGTTTTTCCCCATTCAGTATGCTACTCATGCTACTCAGGCTGTCATACATGGCCTTTATCATATTGAGGTGAGTGTTTTGAGAGTTTTTATCGTAAGGGATGCCAAGTTTTACCAAATGCTTTCTCAGCGTCAATTGAATTAATAATATAGTTTTGGTCCTTTGGTTGATATGATGTGCCCCATTGATTGATGTATATATATGTATTGAACTACCCTTACATCTTTGAGGTGAATCCCATTTGATCATAATGAATAATCTTTTAAATTTATTGTTTAATTCGATTTGCTGGTATTTTATTGAGTATTTTCACATCTATATTCATCAGAGATATTGGCCTATAGTTTTCTTTTTTCTTGATTTTGCAGTGTCTTTGTTTGGCTTGGGTACCATGGTGATAAAACCTCAGAGAATGAGTTGGGAATATTCCCTCCTCCTAACTTTTTTTAATAATTTAAGTAGAATTGGTATTCATTCATATTTGAATGCTTGATAGGGATGCCATCAGATCCTGGGCTTTTCTTTGATGGGAGACTTTGTATTACTGCTTCTAGCTCATAATCTGCTATTGGTTTATTCAAGTTTTAGGTATCTTCTTGTTTCAACCTTAGTAGGTTGTATGCATCTAAGAACTTACCTGTTTCTTCTAGGTTTCCAACTTATCGTCATACAGGTGTTCATTGTAGTCTTTAATGATCCTTTGGATTTCTGCAGTATCAGTTAGAAACTTTTTCATCTTTGATTTTATTTATTTGGGTCTTTTTTTTCCTTAGCCAGTCTGGCTAAAGGTGTGTCAATTTTGTTTACCTTTTTTTAAAACCGTCTTTTTGTTTTATTGATCTTTTAGGATTTTTTTTTGCTTCAATTTCATTTATTTATGCTCTGATCTTTATTATTTCTTTTCTTCTACTAATTTAAGGTTTGCTGGTTCTTGTTTTTCTAGTTCTTTTAGGCATATCATCAGGTTGTTTTATTGAATGTTTTCTACTTTTTTGATATAGGCATTTAGAGCTATAAACTTTCCTCTTATTATTACTTTTTCTGTATCCCATAAGTTTTAATATACTGTGTTTTCATTTTCATTTGTTTTAAGACAGTTTTAGATTTCCTTCTTTGTGTGTTCATTGATCCTCTGGTCATTCAGGAGGATGTTGTTTAATTTCCATGTGTTTGTATTTTTTTCAATGTTATTGATTTCTACTTTTATTTCATTGTGGTCAGAGATAATACTTGGTATGATTTCAATTTTTTTTAATTTTTAAAAACTTGATATCCTTGAGAATGATCCAAAACCAGAGGGGAAGAATGTGCGTTCTGCAGCTGTTAGAGGAAAGATTCTCCAAGTATCTGCTAGATCCACTTGGTTTATAGTGCATGTTAAGGCCAATGTTTCTTTGTCAATTTTCTGTCTGTGTGATCTGTCCAGTGCTGAAAGTCAAGTGTTGAGGTCTCCAACAATTATTGTATTGGAGTCTATCTCTCTCTTTAGCTGATAATATTTCCTTTACACATGTGAGTACTCCAGTATTGGGTGCACATGTATTTAGAATTGTTATATTCTCTTGCTGAATTGACCCCTTCATAAATATAGAATGGCCTTCTTTGCATCCTTTTACAATTTGTCTTGAAGTCTGTTTTATCTGACAGACTCACGGCTCCATACTTCTGCTCTTTCTGCTTTCCCTTTGCATGGACTATCCTTTTCCCATCTATTTATTTTCAGTCTATGAGTGGCTTTATTGGTGAAGTGTATCTCCTGTTTATGGCTAGCTCTTATTTTTTTATTCATTCAGCCACTCTGATTTTTCTTAATTGGGGAGATTAGTCCATTTGCATTTAGTATTATGATGGTAGGTAATGGCTTATTGCCGCCATGTTATTTAATTTCTGATTTCTTTGTGGTTCATTTGTCCTTCCTTCCTTCCTTCCTTTCTGTCTTCCTGTCTGCCTTTGTTAAAAGTAATTTTCTGATAGTATGTTTTGCTTTCCTGATTTTCATTTTTTGTGTATCTATTATAGGTTTATTGATTTGAGGTTACCATGAGGCTTGCAAAAAACATTTTATAGCCAATTCTTTTAAATATGCGACAACTCTACTTATAAACAAACAAGAAATCTAACAGAAATTCTGCCCTTTAACTCCATCCCACCCCCTAGATTTGTAACATTTGTTCCATTCAGATTTTTTCTTTCATGCTGTCTTTCAAAATGTTGTTGTGGTTATTTTGGTAGGTTTGCCTTTTAGTTTTGCTACTCAGAGGTAAGTTCTGCTGTGGTGCCATCCTGCATGCGTGCTTACGGTAGAGAAGTCCTTATCATTCATCAAAGTCTTTTTGTTTCAGACTAAAGAACTCTTTTTAGCCATTCACATAAGACAAATTTAATGAAATCTCTCAGCTTTCTTTGTCTGAGTAAGCATTTCTCTCTCACATTTGAAGGCTGTTTTGCAGGATGTACTGATAATATTCTAGTGTTAAGATTTCGTTCCTTCAGCTCTCTGAACATTTCATGCAACTCCACCGTGGGTTTCCACTGAGAAGTGTACTACCAGACATACCAGAGCTCCTTATATACATTTTTTCTTTTTCTTGCTTTCCTTTTGTCCTTTTCTTTATTTAAGACCTCTGGGAGCTGATCAGGGGTCAGCCTTCGGGGGTCTTGTGTGGGCTAAATCTTCTCAGTGTTCTACCACCTTCTGGCACTGAATGCCGACATCTTTCCCTAGGATGGAAGGTTCTCTGTTACTGTTTTTTTCAATGTGCTTTGTACTCCCATCTCTCTGCAGCTCCTCTTTAAGACAATAACTTCTAGATTTTCCCTTTTGACGTTATTTTCCAGGTCTTAGAGGCAGGCTTCATTCTTTTCTACTTTTTTTTTTTCATTTTTTTCTTCTGATTGTGTATTTTCATATAGCCTGTCTTCAAGATAATTCTTTCTCTTGCTTGGCCAATTCTGTTGTTGAAAGATTCAGCTGTGTTTCTCAGTTTGTCAACTGAATTTTTTTTTTTGAGAAAGAGCCTCAAGCTGTCACCCTGGATAGAGTGCCGTGGCATCACAGCTCACAGCCACCTCCAATTCCTGGGCTCAAGTGAGTCTCCTGCCTCCCAAGTAGCTGGGACCACAGGTGCCCGCCACAATGCCCAGCCATTTTTTGGTTGCAGCCGTCATTGTTGTTTGGCAGCCCGGGCTGGCCCGGGCTGGATTCAAACCCGCCAGCTCAGGTGTACGTGACTGGCGCCTTAGCCTGTTGAGCCACAGACGACAAGCCTGTCAACTGAATTTTTAAGCTCCAGGATTTCTGGAGTTTTGTTAATTATTATTTTAATCTCCCTGGTTAAATTTCTCTGATGGGCTTCTGAATTCCTCTCTGTGTTGTAAAGATCACTGAGCTACTTCAGGACCCCTGTTTTGACTTCTTCGTCTGAAAGGCCACATATCTCCATCAACCCAGGATGGGTCCCTGGTACCTTATTTAGTTATTTTAGTTTGTTTTCCTCAAATGTTTTCTCTGAATTTCTCATCACTAATCTGAATGAAATGTTCTCCTTTTCTGTTTTCTTGAAATCTATCGTCAGATAATTTATAATCAGTTTCTCACTGAATTGAACAACAACTCTAACATACACGTGTGTACGAGCTGTGCATTTGTGCTTGTGGGTGGGATTTCTGGACAGAAAGTGGTTGGCACATGGCCAAAAGAAGCCCCAGTCAGACATGCAAAACTATTAAGGCTTATTCATAATCAAGAGACATCTCAGCAGTTTTCAAAGCGGCAGAATTGAAGATGTAATTACTTGATAAAATGACAATCAAAGGCAAGAGCCCTGTAAAACATAGGTAGTGGGGTACTGAGCTTGCATGAACCTTGCCTTGATAAAAGGAAGAAAAAGGCAGAAGACCAGGGAGCACCATTCAGGACTGAAAAGAGCCTCAGGGCGTTGCTACAAGAGGGACTCTACCAAAGAAATTCAAATATTGTGATTCGGTCATTTGTGCCCTCACATTAACCCAAAATAAAAAAAATTAAAAAAAAAAGAGTGTCAGTGTAGATAATTACTTAGGTCACTAGTAGAACATGGACAATGTCTCTCAGAACAAGTCACGTACTACCTGGAAATGTGTGCGTATGTGAGTGTGTGAGAGGGACAGTGAAGAGATGATACGTGGATTAGAAGAATTGGGCACGAATCCTGGCTTGATTAATCAGGTCAATTAGATCACATTATTAAAGATATTGATAAAATTAGCTTCAGAGGATTGCTATGATACTTAAAAGTGGAACTATTTATAAAAACCTTGACACAATAATTTTCCATGCAAAATAAACCAGAAAATCAACAGTACATATGTGACTCTACTTACACAGAGCTGGGAGGCACACAGGGGTCTATGAGCTTTGTACATTAACATGTTTAATCTCACAATAAACCTATGAGGCAAGTGCCATTATTACCTCTGTTAACAGGAGAGAGGACAGTGGCATGACGGTCTGCGGACCACCCAAGGTCAATGCAGATGCGATGTGTTAGAGTCATCAGATTCAAGTATGCTAGACTGTATTCTTCACAATAACAATAATCTGGTGCTTGTTTTTATTATTAACATTATTGTGTGAAACAAAGTTGTATGCTTCCATGGGAGCTGATTTCATAAACCATGCAGCTTCATATATACAGTGTATATTAACGAATTGGATCTTGGACTAAATTGCCTATATACAACCTCACTATTTTTCTTTATGTTGGCCTCATAAACTACCAGTATGAGGTGCCCAAGAAAATGTAGATTTGAAGCAATAAAGTGCAAGACAAACAAAATAAGAAACCAAACCAAAGTTCTGAAGTTTCTCTTGAGACATATAAATAACTAATTCCTTGTGTGTCTCAAAAAAAAAACTAAGAAGATTTGATCCATTTCATTTTAGGTTGTAGTTAATAGTACTAGAGCCACTGACACAAATTACTTTTGTTACAAGAGTGTTAAAGAATAAGTTTGTTAGATTTCAAAGATAAAAATACAGAACTTGAGACATGCTTAGAGTAAAAAACATTCCATGTATATCTGAAATTCAAATTTAACTGGACATTTTGTATTTCGTCTGAAATTCCTAGCATCAGAATAAATGTAATTTAAACATCAAAGATTGGTATATCCATGTTTATGAACTCTACTGATTATTAGAAGTCTGCTCTTAGAAGTTTTATACCATCTGCCCTTTAGCAAAGGACATCTTCTCCATATAGAATCAGAAACTAGGAGCAAAATTATGAAGATAAATAAAGTTTGCACTTCTTTATGCTTGTTCAAAAAAAGAAAAAGCTTCAGCATATTAGATTTAAAGACAGCTTTTGAAAGTTCTTTCCGTGAAGTTTTCTCAACTAAGTTTTTTGGACGTTAAATTAAATCCCCTCAATTCCATGAGAGTCAACTTATCATCTTGAGACAGTCCACGTGGAACATCTGTGTACAGCGGTACCGGAGCTCAGCGAGCCATGCGAACCACTGAGAAAAGAAACGGCGGGTCTCAGAAGAAAAAGTGAGGAGCGAGCAGCAGGGTGGAAAACCTCAGTCTGGCCCGTAAAAACGGAATTGCTGTGAGTGTCGTGTTTTCCACAGAAAGTGAAGTAAAAACGGGGGGGATGTCAGCCTGCGCATCCTGCACTCAGCTTTCGGAGACGAGGAGGGGGAGCAGGTGGTCCATTCCTCACAAGTGAACATGCGCGCAGACCAGGGCAGCTCCGAGCCCCGGCTCTGTTAGCCCCTGCCCCGCGCTGGACACGGCGCCTTTGTCAGCACACAGGAGCCATCCTGGGGCCGCTGCGTGTGAAGAGAGGGGCCAGGCTGCAAAGTCCAGGCAGCCTTCCCTACAGGAGGAACTTTCCCGCCTCTACGGCGTGCGTGATGAGCTAAGGGTGAGCCGGGAAAGCCCGGCAGTTCATAGCTGACCACGGAAGGCGTAACCGCATCTCCAGTGCTCGGCTGCTTCTGCGTCCCAGTGTCCAGCACTTGGACAGTTCTTCATCCAGTGTCCAGCACTCGGACAGTTCTGGGTCCCCGTCTCCAGTGCTCGGCCAGTTCTGCGTCCCAGTGTCCAGCACTTCGATAGTTCTTCATCCAGTGTCCAGCACTCGGACAGTTCTGGGTCCCCGTCTCCAGCGCTCGGCCAGTTCTGCATCCTCGTCTCCAACGCCTGGCCAGTTCTGCGTCCCTGCCGGCATCGGCAGCATCATGGTGGCTCACCTGTGATAGCTTCCAGCCTCAGAGGAACCAAACACAGATCACCTTGACACCTTTGTGCAGAGTTGGTTTTGCTGGATCAGTCTCCAAATATTTATGATTATATGATGCTCTACTGGGAAAACCTCCATTCATTGAAGTTTATCCAAGTAATTGACGGGTCAGGGCAAATCAAGTTCTTTTCCACAAAGGCAATGAAAGAACTATTTGAAGTTTGGACTTCCTCTATCTTCCCTCAATTAACAACTGACAATGTTACAAACTTTAGACATTCCTTCACACAGAACATTAGTCCAGCCGGCCAGTTCTCCTCCCTTACCTCTGTCACCTCGTGTGTGGGACACATTTCACGTCATTCTAGTCTATCCCGGGATGTCAGTGCTGGGGTGCGTTTGCACTGTAGAGCGGTGTGCTGCTCGGGGTGAGTGTACGTACCTACAACATGAGTGTTGCTATGATTTCACTGTCTACACCGAGCCTTTGTGTAGATACAAAAACACGACAAATCAGCAAACCGAAAACCCCATCTGCCATTGTACCAACTAGAGGAAGCAGGTGACAAAATGCACGAAACAGCAGGTTTGCAGCAAGCTGAAGACTTTCTTATCTGGTCCTCTCTGCTCGTCCCTAACCAGAGATTGCACCCATCTCCTTTTTATTCATATTATTTTAATCAACAATCATGTTGATAATTGGGTCACGTTTGTGGAGTGCAGGGTGATGTTCGAGAGATGTGCGCGCACACACACACACAGTGGCTGATTAGGTCACGCCCGTCACGTCACTCACCTGACTTTTTTGTGGTGTGTGTTTAAAATTTTCTCTCTCAGTTACTTTGAACTATACATTATAATTGACTGTAGTCACTGCCACAGAGAGTACCAGTTTCTGCCTCAGTATTTCTATGAGATGATGAGAAACGTCCCCCGTGCCGGGCAGACATCTGAGGGGACAGCTGTGGATGGAGCAAAAGTGCCACAGCCCTTGAGGACGGGGTGACAGTGAGGCGGGGCAGAGACGCTGAGCACAGAGCCCTGCGGGGGAGACGCCTGGACAGAGCTGGCTTCTGAGCGCCAGGAGGGATCGTGTTGCTTGTGTCCAGGTTCACAGTCATCACTGAATGTGATAATCACTATAAAATTGCACTGTGGCTTTCAGTTAAAGAAGGAAGAATGAACACGGGTATTCACCTCGCCTGCCTACAAAATGATAATATAGACGATAATGATAATAATTTATCTATGGATAATATAGATAAATGATGATAGATAATACTTCATGGTATAAACCCACAAGGCTAATGAGCAAGAAAGAAGAGTCAGGGGAATGAAATTCCTCAGGGTGGAAAGCAGAATGATGAGCTGACTCAGATTTGGCACCGGCCTGGGAGGTCCAGACCCAGAGCAGAGAGAAGGCTGGGAAGCCAGCTATGCCTGCGAGGATGCCCTGTGTGAGGTCAGCACAGGGGAGGATGCAGACTGCAGGGTGGTTGAAGCCCCTGTGAGCAGCAAGGCCTGCGGAAGTTTCCCCTCTCCCCACCATGTCAATTCCAGGTGAAGACCAGAGATTTCTCCTCAGCTTTTGTCCATCAGCGAGCTCCTTCGGGGCCATCTTTGCACACACCTTTCTCACGCCGAGAGTCTCAGTTAAGACTTTCCTGTTTCTCCCTTGATGTTTACAGTCTGCTGAGCTTCTCAAAGTCAGGTGAAGATTTTGACTCACAATTGGATGAACTTTTGCAACATTTTCATCAGCTCTGCTCATTCCTGGCCACCCTGACCTCTCTTCCTCAGTTACACTTTCTCTCCCCTCAGAAGAACATTTAATCCCTTTGTCCACTGCTGTTTTCTTCATGGCATCATCTTCGTGGGCTTAGACTGACACATCCCTGATTTCACTTCCACTCTTGCCAAGTTCAACAAGAAATTCAATGTTGGTTTGTTGCTCTAATTCAGGCGCTGATGTTTTCCTGATGGCACACGGAAACACACAACAATAATAAACAGCACTCAACAAAACACCACCGCACATCAACATGAACACAGCTATGAGATACTGGCATACAAGGTTATGAGTTCTCATCAAGCTGTTGGTACAGGACACAGTGGTGAGTTCATGAACTTAATTGTCAGACCTCTGTAAGTAAAAATATAAGAAGCTCCCATTTTGGACCAATTTTCAAACATTTTTTAACCCTGTGGAATAGTGGTTCTCAACCTGTGGGTCGCGACCCCTTTGAGGCAATGAAAATACATCCTGCATATCAGATATTTACATTATGATTCATAACAGTAGCAAAATTACAGTTACGAAGTAGCAACGAAAATAATTTTATGGTTGGGGGTCACCACAACGTGAGGAACTGTACTAAAGGGTCACAGCATTAGGAGGCATAAGGAAGGTTGAGAAACACTGCTCTAGGATTTTGCGACATTGGCTAGGTTGCCATGCTCCTTGGGGGCGTCTGAATTATCACCCACCCATAACTCATTCACGAGACAAGTACCCAGGAGGACACATTATGGGCAAGGCCCTGTGCTAGGACCGAGGGAGCGGCGAAGATGACCAGACAGGTGCTTCCCAGGTGGTGGAGGTAAGATGTGAACTAATCAGGATAACACAGTGCACCAAGCGGAAGGAACACAGGAGGGCGGAGTGACGTTCAGTTTGGGACGCTGATAAGTATCCTTCTCCTCTGCCCGCAGCTCATTCCCCACAAGGCAGCAGGAAATCCGCTCATCTCAAACCCCAAATCGAAACCCTTTAACAATCTTCCACAGCACGTGGCATGAATGTGGAATTGTGTGCTGTTGGCCTGTAAGGTCAGGAACGGTGTAGCTTCCGCCTGCGTCCCCAGCCTGGTGCTCCGGGTGCACTATCCACCCTGCCCCTCTGTCTCCTTCCTCCTGACCCTCCACCTGCCGGCCTCCTGTGGATGCTGCACTCCCAGGTGTGGTGTGGAGGAGCGACTCCTATGTCCCAGTTTTCAGTTTCTGTGCCATTTTCTCCTGGAGACCATCCCAGCCAGCCCTTCTAGGTCAGCTGAAGGCCACTCCTTCCCCACCTGGCTCCTATCACCTCCTCATTCTCCTTCCTGTGCGACAGCACCTGAAGTCACCCTGCTCTGGCTCCTCTGTCTGCATGTCACCTGCCGTCTGTGTCCCCAACTCCAACTGGACGCGTACGGACTCGTCTGCCGAGATTGCTGCTGTTTCCCCCACACCTAGATTAGAACAAGCCGTACACGTCACAGTCACGCCATTCAGACTTGTCAAAGGTTGAATGAAGAGGGTTTGCACAGGACAGCGGCTCAGACAGACTCCGAGGACCTTCAGCTCTTCCTCGTGCATATTTTGCAGTTCCAACCTCAGTGGTAATCCCCTCGGCACGCGGGCGGGCGTTCTGGCCATCGCTCTTCTCCCCACAGACACTCTCCAGCTTTCAGGTGCAAATGAAGATGTGCCCTTAGGTGACCCTTTTTACTACTTTCTAAGCTAGGATTAACTTCTCTTTCTATAAATTCCTAAAATCTCTACTAGTCAGTCATACATTTTGTTTATATTTCCTAAAAGGTGCTTGGACCTTCCTCTTGTGGACTGCCTGCACCAGCTCCGGTCAGTCAGAACACAAAGCAAGCCACACATAGGATCGTCCAGCAGCCACATTAAAAAGTGGTAGAAAGAAACAGGTGATGTTAATTTTAATAATATATTTTAATTTGACCTGCTGTGTCTAAAATATTATTTCCACATAAAATCTATAAAAATTATGAGATCTTTACCTACAATCAGGTTACTTAATGGGAAATTATTTTACATTGCTTTAATATTAATATTTACATTTAAGGTAGTTAAGATTAAATAAAATTAAAAATTTAGTTCCTCAGTCACACTAGCCACATTTCAAGTGCTCAGTTAACTGTATGTGGCTAACGGCACCCTTCCTGCACAATTCAGAGGAAGACATGTAGGCACAGGCGGTAGGGACTTCAGAATATTCAGTGCTTACTTTGCTAGATAGATACATTAATGAGTAGGACATTACCTAATTTTTAATAAGCAAACAGGAAAATATAAATGACTCATTTGCACTTTGTCTATGTGTGTGTTTAATTACTGGTTGCCTGGAAGTAGCATCGATGACAGCAAAAGCAGCAGAAAGTGAAGATACTGGTAAGATTACTGATGTCCTGAGACCCACTGTGGGGGTGCTGAAATGTTTCACACACAGGGGGAACGCAGTCCTGGGGGGGTATCTCAGGGCTATCCTGAGGCTCCCTTCCAGGTGCTAGAAGCCCCCCCGTGTGGTGAGACCCACCTGCCACAGTGAGCCTCTAGTGCCAAAATCAAAACCATGACACAAAAGCACAAAATAAATCAGTGAATTCGTACACTCATATGTACAAACTTAGATAGAAAAGGAAGTGAAGAGACATGAAATTGAAGGCAGAAGGGTAAATGGAAGACAAAATGTCAAAGGAAAATAATAAAATATTCTAAGACGTAATTAAATAACTGTGGAATTTTAAAACCAAAGAGCTTAAATACATTTGACTTTTTAAAAAGTCACAAAGAATTTTAGTTATCAAGGTTAAAAAAAATTGAAACTATTTAAAACTTCAGAGGAATATAAAACCTAAGATCATTGGAAAACAAAGAAAACAACCAATGGAAAGACTTTCCATCCTCATTAGTTTCTATTTGTTTAGCACCTCCTATGTGTCTGCCACTATCATCTCATCCTTTTAACCTAAGCTCTGAGTAGTGTCTTTATTTCAGAGTTAAGATCAGGATTCAGAAGTACCAGCAATTTGCACTGCTTAGAAAGAACAGACAAAACTGTGAGGGGGGACATTCAGCCTGCTTTCTGCCTCAAATATTTGGGAAATGCAGGAAAGAAAAGCATGTCTTGTTAGCAGGTGGAGCTATGCCTTCACAGTTTGTGTCTCTCCAAAATTTATATTTTACACTTACACCCTAGTATAATCGGTAGCATTCATTAAAACGTAGGGCCTTTAGGAAGTGATTACATCTGGAAGGTGGGACCCTGATGTGGGGGTTAGCCACATTATGACCTCGGGGAGGGGAGCAGCAAGGCCCCTTCTGACCTCCAGTCACCTGCTGTGTGAGGACTGGGGTTCAGGGACCATCACAGACGCGGACCCCTAATCCAGCTCCTTCCTTGTGCACCCAACTTGCCCACCCTCAGCTGGCAGCTTCCCAAACTGTGAAAGGTGAATTTCCGTTTCTTACAAATTGTCCATTCTAAGGTGTCCTGTTATAACAGCACAGATGGACCAAGACAGACAGCTAGACCCTTGGAGAAGCAGAAACAGAAACTCGTGTTACTAAAGAACAAATTCCACCCTCACAGCCCCTCCACACTGGACACCTACCCTGGCCCAGAGGCACCGAATCAGACCCTGCTGGTCCCCCGTGGCTCCCGAGACTCAGAGGTGCGTGAGCACAGAATCCACATGAGACTGTGTGTGGGGGCAGACGGGGCCAGCAGCGATCTACCAAAAGTCTCCTCCCCGTGGGCCGGAATCCAGCGAGTGGCAGTAAATACCAGGCCTCCCTCCACATCCCGGGGACAGGACCCACCCCTGCAACAGAGTCCAGCTCTAAGGGAACTGTTTTGCTATCTCAATTAAAAAAAATAAAAGTTGATCAAGATGTTTTAAGCCATAGCTTTTCAAGAAAAGAACAAATGATTAGCTATCTGTAAAGAAAATAACTCACAGACAAAACTTTCCTCAGACACAGAATCCACAGCAAAAATAAAACTTCTAAGACAATTCAAATAATATTCAGTCAAAGTAAAATTTGGCCAGAAATTATCATTCATGATAGATTAGATGACACTTTGTCATCTAATGTTTCCCAAGACTATTCCATAAAAATCTTGATTCTTTTCTAAGTCATTCCATAGCAAAACTAATTTTCTCCCTCTGTGAGCTTTTATTTTTCTGGGTATCTTTCTGGGGCTTTCACCCCCCACATAGACTTATCTAAGTTTATATTTAAATAAGTTATATTATTATTTAAGTTACATGAAGCCCCATGTTTCCTAGATGAGTATCAAATTCATCCTGAAGTCTCCATTCCTAGAATGGCATGGACAGAGGCCTCGGGGCTCTACACCTGAGAGGGGTGGGCCCAGCCACACCAGCTCAGATGAAACAACTCCTGAAAAATGAGCTTACTCTAGAAATTGTAAAGTGGATTTTTTTTTTTGAGACCGAGTTTCACTATGTCACCCTCAGCAGAGTGCCATGGTGTCACAGCTCACAGCAACCTCCAACTCGTGGGTTTAAGTGATTCTCTTGCCTCAGAATCCCAAGTAGCTGGGACTATAGGCGCCCACCACAACACCCAGCTATTTTTGTTGTTGTTGTACTTGTCATGTTGTTTGGCAGGCCTGGGACAGGTTCACACCTGCCAGCCCTGGTGTATATGGCTGATGCCCTAGCCACTGAGCTACAGGCACCACACCAAGCCAAAAGTGAAATTTTTAAATACTGATATAGCCTTTGCTGATTGGTAAGGAAAACTAAAAAAGCAACAGGCTCATCTGTCTTCTAAGCAACAGACTCATGTGTCTTCTTTGCCTTCTCTGAGCCTTGGCAGGGAGGGACGGCCTTTATAAGACAGCTTAATGCTCGGGGTTGGCAGGAAGGGGCACAGGGCACCAGGCAAGGCTGCCTTTTCATACAACCCAACTCACTGGACTCACGGGTGGGGCTCTTCGCACTGGCCTGATCACAACAGTTGTTTTGCTTCTTTGAAGGTTCTTTTTCAATGGGTCTAGGCTGAGACATGGAGATCTGTATTTGTTAGAAGCACCCTGAAAACTCACGGTTAGTTTAGGCTGAGCAACCCTGCTTTTACAGTTCAAGAATCATCTTCTAATGTTAATTTGGTCTCTGAGATTCTTTCCTTCTCAAAAGGATAAAGGCTGTTCAGCTGTCACAAGCATTCTAGTCTGTTTGGTAATCATATTTCTCGGTGGGAAAGTGATTGCTAACTTAGCTTTTATGAATGAGCACCCCAAGCCCCACTAGCTGCCCCTGTGTAAGTTGAGAAAATGGTAACATTGTCGCGGCATCAGACTAGAGATACTTCTACCAAGAAATTATTATTTTTTTAATGGTCCTAGCTCCAAGCTTTGCCTGAAAAGGGCTTCCACCTTTACACTTAAGCACCTTAAATTCTGCTGTAAAAACTAAACAGGAATTAATGAGCACTTTGGTACAAACCCACCCTCCACGTGTACAACCTCCATCGAGCAGGACAGCAAGGGGCAAAGTTTGGAGGGCCCAGGGGCCTTCACCCTCCCTCCTGCCTCTCCCCAGACACAGAGGCAGATTCGCCCTCACCCAGATCACCCTTTGATCTACACAAAATGTTGCCCTCTTCAGCTCCCTGTGCTTTCTAAGATTCCTTCCCCTGTCTACGAGACCTTCTTCAGGGTGGTTTAGCCACTTGCCCTCCAAACGTCATGTCCTTGGGTGGGGCTGTCCTTCTCTGACACTGTCCCTAAGCTGTGTTCTGCCTCATTGAGGTGACTCCTAACTACTATTGTAAGCTGTAGATAAGAGCCAAATATTATCAGAGGGAGTATTGTTACACTTGAATCATAAAATCTTATCTTTGCTTTCTCACAAGAGTGCCGTTATCTCCATTTCCCACATGGGGAAACAGACCCAAAATATCAGGTGCCTGGCTGCCGTCAAGGCAGTAGGGAGCCTAGGGCTGCAGCTTACACACCTCCCCGTCAGCCCATGCCCTGCCATTAAAATAGCAGTTCATTCAAGAATTACTTACTCTTTCTTCCAGATCGTTAATAAAGACATTAAACAAAGCCAGACCCCACACTGACCCCACAGTCGACACATCACCCTGCATCTCTGGGACCCGTCCCCAGCCAGTCCTCGGAGCCTCTGGCAGAGGACACAGCAAGCCAATGCTTATTAGGTTGGCAAATACAATTTATCGGGATGCCACATCAAATGGATTAGAAAAATATAAATGTGTGTGTTAAGGTACATTCACTGTGCTCACTGAGCTTCTGATTCTGTTGAAAACACCACTGGCCTGCCCCGCGTGGTCTGTCCTGGACCCCCCACCCCGCCTAGGGCTCTTCCGCTCCTGTGACACCAGTACCCTGTCATATTTCAGTCTCAAAGGTGGTCTGGTTATTTTTAAAAGGAATCATTTCACAATAGGGATTCAAACGCAGATCCCTTATTCCACGGTGATTATTAATAGAATTAACGAGAATCGAAGAATACAGGGTAACGGGCTGGTATTAAGTGTCTTACTAAGCATCCTGGAACCAGAGTACAGACCCCTATTTCCCAGTGCTTTCCCCAGCACTAAATAGCATGATTTAACCCCAAAGCCGTGATTTCCAGGGAAAAGCGCACAGAACTATGCTTGTGAGTATCTTCTACCTGGAGTGAACCCAACTCATAAGTCTGATTTTTAGACTGTTTCTTTATGGATTCCATGCCTCTATATTTATTTTTTGTCCTAGAATAACTTATACTTAACTGCTGCGTACGAACCTGGTTGATACAGTATAAAACTTTACCTATACATTTTGTACCTGTTTAAGCCATATGTTTTATACAGTTTATTCTTCTATCTTGTAGTGAAAATTTGAGAGGGAGGGGTGGGGAAAGGAAGAGCAGAGAGAGGGAAGGAGCGAGGGGGTGGGGTCTTGGTGTGTCCCACACCTTTGGGGGGCAAAACACGATTGTAAGAGGGTCTTTACCTAACAAATGAAATCAGTGTAACCTGGTTTCTTGTACCCTCAATGAATCCCCAATAATAATAATAAAAAAGTTAAAAAAAAAGAAATGTCATAAAAGGCAAGGAAATTCCGTTTAAACTAGACTCAAAGTGGTCTCCTGAAGACGGCCCCAAAGCATATTTTATATGAATGGAAATTTGGTCAGCTAGGAATTAAATTAACAGCCACCGTATTTCGTTAACCACAATCACACAACCTTACACCCAATATATTCACAGCTGAGGACTATACACTGACTTACCAAAAATTTCTATGCACATTCAGTTTTTGCCCTATCTGTTATAAAGTTTCCTTCTGGGCGGGCTTTTTATTTTTACTACAGATCTGAGCCATGTCATTAGGCCCATACTTATATATATGTTCCAAGTAACACAAGCTTTAAAACTGCAATATCCATGAACTAGAATGACCATTCTGGAAAAAAATATATCTAATTTAAAATCCTGGTATCCAAGAAAACTCTTTGCTAAGTAAGAGTACTCTTCACTGTGAGAGCAATGATGTATTTAGTCTTTTTATGTTTTTTTGTTTTTTTTTTTCAACAAGTGAACAGTTTATTAAGACTTAAACAAAGGTATGTGTACAAGCAAGACACTCAAGATAGGTATAACAGTACTACTCACACAAAAACTTAAATTGCACCTCAAAAAAAATCATAAGACAAAAGAGAAAGCAATTGCACTGTTATAAAATAAGATATTTCATTCAAAGTATTATTTAAAGAATCTACATCTTTTGGGTTTATCTGGATAGAGTTGAAAGACATTCTTATAAAATATCTCAAGAATGGTGGGGGGAGGAGAATCCAATGTACACAAAATTAATCTGAAACCAATATATAAAAAAACTCCACACCCATGGGAAAGAAAAAAACACCAGTCTAGACTAGCTGAGGAGGGAGCGGAGGGGGGGGATCTCCCCTAATCTTCCCTGATGAGCTGTGGGGGGTGTTTGGCACACCCCAAGGTGGGGCTCAACTCCAACCTGGACTTTACCTGAGAGATGAAAACAATGTGACCTAAACACTTGTACCCTTATATTAATCTGAAAATAAATAATTAAGTAAGTAACTAATATTTTTTAAAAATGGTGAGCTTTGTTGTATTGTAACTTGCTCTCTTTTCATTCCATACTTTCCAGCTCCATTGTCTTAGAAAATCAACCTTTTCACAATCACAGTAGCTATGAGAATTAGTAGTAACCTTCGAGCCCACAGAGGGGGAAGAATTGAGATTTTTTCAAGAGCCCCATGGGCAGAGAATCATCGTGACAAAGCCTTCAGCAGTTCCCTGGGCACCGATGGTCTCTGTTTGCCCTGAGGTGGAGCTTCCTAACTGCAAACTGATTTTTCCAAGGACATATTTCAAAGGAAAAGGCAATTCCTAAACCTATACCTGCCAGAGACAGTGATACTAGGAGAAAAACATGAAACTGACTAAAAAAACTAATAGGAAAATCTGGGGACCCAGAGGATGCTTTTTAAAATTCCAATGTATTCGTTGCAATCTAAAAGGGCACACACGTGCAGGGCCACGGCATGAACACGGAATAACTAAGAAGACCTAATGTTTTGCATCTGGCTAATCTTGAGTCCCTGCTCAAGAAGGAAGTGAATACTAAAACAACATTGTCAACTGCCTTTTGGAGCATTCGAAGACCTGGTTCTACCTGCAAGACAGCCCTTTGGCTGGGAGACTTTCTGGTTCAAGGGATTTCAGGAAATCTCTGTCTAATTAATAGTGACTACTAAACTAACAATGAGGGACTTCAGTGGCTACATGTGACAGAGGACAGGGTGTACAAAATTAGTTCAGTAAAACAGTAAAGTAACAAACAACAGGAATGAAATAATAATGGCCAACAGCAGCATTAGAAACCAATGAGCTGTGGCCTCCCAAGTGGTCACCACCTGTGCCATGCAGACCGAAACCACCAAAGGAAGTTTAGAGAACGACGTGTCACTAAATAAAGAACATTGGTGAAAAGATACAAATCACGAAAAAGAAAGATCTAGAAATTCTGGAGTTGGGATGTGAAATAACTGAAAGGAAAAGGTTACCGGGACTTGATGCAGATGTGAGCCGAAGAAGAACCGGTGAACTTGAGAAAGGGTGGGTTGACATTATCTACTCCGAGAAACAGAAAGACAAAGAATAGAAAAATTAATAGCGGGTCAGAGCCTCTGTGACCATTTACCAGCATGACGAGATTAGCAGGACAGGGAGAGAGAAACAGGCACAAATGACACTTGAAACAATAATTTGCAAAATTGTTTTGATAAAACTATTCAACTACACATCCCAGAAATAAACTGCAAATTGTATAAACTCAAGGAGATCCAGTCCCAGCCACATCATGATCCATCTGACAAAAGCTAAATGCAAAGAACTGGAAAGTACTAAGAGGGAAGTTACTCGGGTTCCACACACTACTGAAAAAGAAGTCAATCATCTGATTGCTTTTCTGAATGTATTTATCTTCGTTCATTCTTTGCAAGGTTTTTGTTTCTAATCCTTACCGTAAACATTGTTATTGTTTTTAAATTTTAAGCCTTTTTAATTTTTGTGAAGGCAAAAAGTGGAAATCTAATAAACACATGTATATATTTTCAAAAAAGAAGTCAGTAATATTTAAAATTGTGCACAGCTTCATTGGGAAAGTGACATTTTACTAGAAATTTACAAAGGAAGAAATGAGCCCTGTGGTTGGTGGGGAGATGAGACCTCTGGGAACACCAATGTCCAGAACCCCAAGAGGGGACGACGCTCCACGGATTTAAGGACCAGCAAGTGCCCAGTGTGGCTGGCACAGGTTGGACAGCACGAGGGAGAAAGAGAAGCACTGGAGAAACTAACAGGGCAGGGTGATAACAGGGCTGAGGATTTGATCTGAGTGTTTTTGGCTTTTCCTCTGAGTGACACAGGAAACCCCTGCAAGCTTATGAGCAGAGGGTTGGTGTGACTTAACAATGTTTTTACAGCATCTCCCTGGGTGCTGTTTTGGGATTAGTCTGGAAGGGCCAGAGCCTCATAAATAACCTTTTCCACTTTGACTCATTTAACCCTTCATCTTTTTACTAGAAAGTCCTTTATAAAACATCAGTTAGGTAATGCCATTCTCTCATCTGGAAGCCGGTGGCTGTTTTCTATTAAACTAAGATACCCAGGCCTCCAGCATCTGTGTTGCCCTGTTACCTTCCTCCCAGCACGTCTAATGTCACTCACGCCGTCTGCACGATCTCCCAGCCATATTGATATTTCCTTTCCAGAAAATTCAGACGTTGTGCACAGATATTTTATATAGATATTTCATATATGTCTTTTATTCCACCTAAAAACAGTTCTTTTACTTTTTAAATTTTTTTTTGCAGTTTTTGGCCAGGGGACGGGTTTGAACCCACCACTCTGCTATATAGGGCCGGCACCCTACTTCACTGAGCCACAGGTGCCGCCCTAAAAATAATTCTTTATACTTGTTCCCTGATTACCCTCTCGGCTTAAGTTTAGGTCAACCTTCACACTCAAGAAGGCTTTCCTGAAGCTTGCTTTCTTGGAGTCGCAGCTTGCCTCAGAAGAGGTGACCCACAGGTATCACTTCTCTCTCTCATCTGGGCTCCCAGTATTCAGCTTAATTGCGCAGTTTCAGGAGGTTATTTTCCCTTTTGGAAAGGAGCCTTTTTCAAAAGCTGCTTCCAGTCAGCCATCTTGCTCTGACCCCCTGCACATATATTTTCTATTTCTATAAATGCTATTGTGCTTTAGAACAAATTCTGTATTTTTACTACACTACTTTTAAGGAACTATTTATGTTGAAGTATGTATAATTTATTGCTTCTAACTGATGTTTGGTGTTCTACAGTGTGTATCCAGCTACTTTACTTCTCTATTAGGGATGGAATGTAAATTGTCTTCAACTCTTCATTGCTACAAACACTATGGGGAGCATCTTTGTACATGTTCTTTAGTGGCCTTGCAGGATGAAATTAACTCCTGATATGTATACAGGGGCAGATTACTGGATAACAAGGTACATACATATATTCTCTATTTGACTAAGAAGCAATGAGATTGTTCACTAGAATGGCTGTACCAGTTTACATGCCTATCATCACCACAATAGGATTCCCAATCTCCCTTGTCCTCAGAAATTGCTGGTGATATCTACCTTTCTGATTCTTGGTAATATAATAAAGAAACTTCTTATAAAGAAATATCACAGAATTGTTTTAATTTCCTTTTCTTTTTTACTCACAGGCAATAGAAACTCCTTGGTAGAATACCCACATGTTGGATATAACAGACAAAAGCTTCAAAGTAGCCATTATAAACATGTTCAAAGAACTAAAGAAAATCATAATTATAGAAGTAAAGAAAGGAATGATGACAATGTATATCAAATAGTGAAAAATAAAAAGATCTCATCAATAAAAGTAGGGAACTTGATAGATCAATAAGGATTATGCTTGTGAAAAACAGAGAGAAAAAAGAAGAAAAATTAACTGAGCCTCAGATAAATGTGGGACACCATCAAAGAAACTAATGTATAATATAGTATGAGTATAAGAGGAAAGGAGAAAAATAAAGAATCAGAAAAATATATTTTAATAAATAATAGCTAGAACATTTCTAGTTTATTAAAAAAAATTAATGTAAACATACAGGAAGCACAATAAACTCCAAGTAGGAAAACCACAAAATGATCCATAAACAGACATATCAGTAAAAATACTGAAAGCCAAAGACAAGAAGAAAATTTTGAAAGCATCAGGAGAAAAATGACTGATTATTTGCAAGGTAATCTCAATAATATTAATAGTAGACTTTTTAGCAAAAACATTGAAAGCCAGAAGAACATGGAATAATATGTTCAAAGTGCTTAAAGAAAAAAAAAAATAACCTGTCAACCAAGAATCTTATATTCTGCAAGGCTATCTTTCAAAACTGAAGATGAGATAAAAATATTCCCAACAAAAATTTAAAGAATGTTTTGCCAACACACATTCTAACACATTGCCTTACAGGAAATCCTTCCAGTTGAAAGCAAGTGGCTCCAGACAGTAATTCAAATCCACATAAAACAAAGAGCACTGGTCAGCGTAATTACATAATTATAAAAGAAGCACTGGTCAGCGCAATTACATAATTATAAAAGACAAATAATACATATTTCATCTTCTTTTTTCTTTTAACTGATTTAAAAAACAGTTTTTAAGTACTTATTTTGTTTTGTACTTATCAGTTTCTATGTATTTATTTTGTTATCTATACAAAAATGTTTGCAAAACCCAATATATATAATATACTGTTGGCCTATTAATATACAGAATATAATATATTTCCCAATTATAGGGCACAGATGGTGGGTGGAAGTAATTGTGTATTGGATTAAAGAAATGACTCCAATGGTAACTCATGACCACAGGAACAAATGAAAAGAACCAGAAATGATAAAAAAAGGTTGATATAAAAAAGCTATAGGGACTTTATCTAATAAAGTCAATCAGTGTAACCTGGTTGGTTTCTTGTAGCCTCAATGAATCCTCAACAATAATAAAAAAAAAGCTATAAATATATAATTGTTCCCCATTATTCCCTTAGCTTCTTTAAAAGACACAAGATTTAAGGTAATAATTATAATAATACATTATTTGGTTTATAAAATTTATAGGTGTAATATACAAAACAATAATACCACAAAAATGAGAAAAGAGAATATAGATATATAATTGTAACATTTATATATCCTTTCTTTTTCTTTTTTGAGACAAAGTTTCACTCTCTAGCCCTTTTTAGAGTGCTATAGAATCATAGCTCACAGCAACCTCAAACTCTTGGGCTGAAGTAATCCTCTTGCCTTAGCCATCCAAGTAGCTGGGACTACAGGCACCCGCCACATGTCCAACTATTTTTTTTGTTTGTTTGTTTAGCAGCCCCAGGTCAGGTTTAACCCCCTAGCCCTAGAGCATGTGGCTGGCGCCCTAACCACTGATGTCCAACTACAGGTGCCCAAACAGGATTTATATACCTGAACTGGCACTTAATTAGTATAAATTTTTTTTTTTTTTTTTTTTTTTTGGTAAGACAGATTTATTCACAGAAAAGAATACAGAAAACACTAAGGCTCCTGGTAGAGGGAGAGAATTCTAGTGGGGAGAGAGAAGCTCTCTCCGTTTCTCTCCTGGTCTTTTCCCATCTCCTCCTTTAGGCCTTTAGTCTCAGGGTATATATAGGTGTATGGGTTCCTTGGCCAGGAAACGAATGAATACAGTCCCTTCTGCCAGGGGCAAGGTGAATGAATGTATCAATGAATGGATACAGTCTATTCATGGAATTGAGGCCTAGGAAATTCACAAGAAATTGACCTAGGCATAGGAGATGGGGGTTCCACATTTAGTCCTAAGTGTGAAGTGAAGGAGACACCAAGGCACAGGTGTCTCCTCAGCAGTTGTCCAGCCTTTTTGG
>CAUYON010003306.1:0-15339 GCA_963573935.1 Arctocebus calabarensis
GCTGCTCCCAGCCGCAGTGAAGGCTAAGGGGGTGGGGGCTTTGTGTCACTATGAGCGGGGCGACCTCGGCAGCACAGGCAGCATCGGTTGCTATGGCCGTGGGTCACAGCTGTTCGCAGTGGCCGTGAAGGCTGGAGGGGAGGGGAGGAGCCACCAGGTTGTTTAGTTTCTATGTTGTCATATGCGTATGCAGATACCTATTATTGGTGAGTTCAACTTTTATTGCATGATGATCTAAGAAAATACAAGGAATAATTTCTATTCTTTTAAATTTGCTGAGGTTAGACTTGTGACCTAAGATGTGATCAATTTTGGAGGATGTTCCATGAGCTTATGAGAAGAATGTGTATTTGGTTTTGTTAGGATAGAATGTTCTGTAGATGTCTGTTAAGTTCAATTGTTGTATGGTGAAGTTTAAGTCCAAAATTTCTTTGCTTAGTTTCTTATTGGAGGATCTATCCAACACTGCCAAAGGGGTGCTAAAATCTCCAACTATTATAGTGCTAGAAGATATTAAATTGCTCATATCTCTTAGGGTCTCCCTTATAAATGAGGAGCATTCTGGTTGGGTGCATAAATGTTAATAATTGACATCCTATCATGTTGAATGTTTCTCTTAACAAATATGAAGTGACCATCCTTGTCTTTCCTTACTTTTGTTGGTTTAAAGCCTAGTGTATCTGCAAATAAAATTGGCACCCTTGCTTTTTTCTGATTTCCATTTGCCTGGATTACAGATGCCATCCTTTCACCCTGAGTCTATATTTGTCCTTTAAGGTAAGATGAGATTCTTGTATGCAGCAGATATCTGGCCTGAGTTTTTATATCCAGTCAGCCAACCTGTGCCTGTTAACAGGACAGTTTAAGCCGTTCACATTAATTGAGAGTATTGATAAGCCTGGTAATATTTTGGGTGTCAAGTTTTCCAAAAGTCTAGTGGCCATTTGGAATCTTTTTAACCACTGTAGAAATTGGATTTTGGTCAAGAGTTTCAGAGTGAGTTTACTTTGGTGGTAGAGCATTATAGTCATTATGGAAGATGGGTCTGAGAATATCCTGAAGAACTAGTTTGGTTATGGCAAATTTCTTCAACATGTGTATGTTATTAAAGTATTTAACTTCTCCATCATAAATGAAGCTGGATACAGGATCCTGGGCTAAAAGTTGTTTTGTTTTAGGAGATTGAAGGCCAAAGACTATCCTATTCTGGCTTGAAAAGTTTCATCAGAATGGTCTACAGTCATTCTAATTTTTTCCCCCTCATACATTATGACTTTCTTATGTCTGGTTGCTTGCAGGATTTTCTCCTTCATAGTAATTTTTGGTGAAGTTAATTACAATGTGTCTAGAAGATGCTTTATTTGGATTGAGTCTTGCAGGGGTTCTGAAAATGTCTGTTATCTGAATTTCAGTATCTCTTGCTATGCTTGGGAAGTTCTCCTCAATTATCTCTTGGCGTAGAGTATCTGTGCGTTTTGGACCATTTTATTCTCCTTCACGGATTTCTATGAGGCAAATGTTTGCTCTTTTGGAGTGGTCCCACAATTCTCTCAGGGAATGATCCATTTTTGCTCTCTACTTCTCTTCCTCTTTGAGCATTTGTGAGCATTCATAGCTTTGTCTTCAATGTCAGAGATCCTTTCTTCTGCCTGCTCTATTCTGTTACTGAGGGATTCTACTGTATTTCTCAGATCTTTGAGGGCTTCAAGTTTCTGGCCTCAATGTGTCAAAATCTCTGGTAATTTTGTCTTTGAATTCATTGAATTCTTGAGGCAACTTTTGAACGCTCCTTGAATTTCTAATTCCATCTTTACCTCCATTCTGTTAATCTTATTTGCAATTCAAATTCTGAATTCAATTTCTGACATCTCAGCCATTTGTTTATGAATGGGATCTTCTGTTGTGTCTCCCTTGTCATTCCTTGGGGGAGATGATCCACTCTGATTATTCATGTTGCCAGAGTTTTTCTGCTGATTCCACCCATGATTATTTTTCACAATTTGGCTAGAGAAGCTGACAAGGTGAAATTGAATTGAAGGCTCCAGGAGTTGTAATTAACCAGCCCTTTACCAAAGAACCAGGACTGGTGATTGCGGCTTTTCCCTTAGAGCTTTGCAAAGGTACCACTCAGAACTACTGCCTGAAACTCTGGGTGCCTGCTTGGTGTGGTGGGGCTAGATGGCGCTGACCAGTATTCAGCTAGTATCTGTCCAATCCTAGTGAATCAGTGGCTTTGGGTTGAAATCTCAGCTGTGGAGATATATAAGTAACTAAGACACCCCCCCAGCCCCCATGGGCAACAATTGGAAGGGGAGAATCCCACACTCTCACAACAATACAACCAGGGGACAATCTTGGTGGGTACCCAGGTGATCAGCCCAGATCAAGAATTCCAAACCAATTGTCCCAGACACAAATACCAATCAGATGGGAGAGTTCAAATGGTCTTTAGCATCTAGGCAGCGGGTCCACTGGCAGGTCAATTTGACCCCAGTGGGAGGGACTTTGGAGCTGCCACCACTGTCATGGGCAGGCCTGCTACTGTCGGGGTGGTCCTGCCAGTCTGGGTACTGCTGTGTGTAGGTTGCAGGAACTGGCAGGGAGCTGGAGGGCATTGCCACTGGCAGCAATGGTCACAGGAGCTGGGGCTGGGAACTGGAGGGCAGAGCCACTGACCCCTAGCCTGCAGGAGCTGGGTGGGAAGCCCAAGGGTGGAGTCCCTGGCCTCAGGGGCCTCACAGGTCTCAGGAGCCAGGTGGGAGATGCTGGCCAAGGCTGTAGGTCTCAGGAGCTGGGCAGGGAGCTGGAGGGCAGAGCAGCTGACCCCCTGTATAGTGTTCCAGGGGCCAGGTGGGGAACTGGAGGGCAGAGCTGCTGACCCCTGCCTTGGGCTGCAGGAGCCAGGTGGGAAGTGGGAGGGTGGAGTTGCTGACCTTGGGGGCCTCGGCAGTTGCAGGAGTTGGGTAGGAGTTGCTGGCCATGGGCGGGTCTCAGGAGCTGGGTAAGTGTTGCTGGCTGTGGTCACACAGGTTGCAGGAACTGGGCAGGAGTCACCAGCCAGCGGCTGCAGGAGTCAGGTGGGAGTCACTGCGGTAGCTGCTGGTGCAGGGAGCCAAACCACCTACTGAGGGCTGCTGAGGGGGGAGTAGGTGGGCTGTGGTCCCCAGTGGTCAGTAGTATGGGACCCAAGCTATGCTCTTTCTAACACAGTGCAAGTCTCTCTCCCCTTGTCACTCCCCATTTCATCACATCTGTCCCATAGCTCATGAGATGCCCTGCCCTAGCAAAAAACTGCCAAACACTCTGAATTTTGCATGGGGTAGTCTTCCAGACCACCGGGGGAGGGGTGAGGGGTGGAGTGGGAGTTCAGGAAGATAGGAAGAAGATTAGATCAACTTTTTGCCTAGGCAAGAGACTTCCTGGGCTTGCAGCATTATCTCTCCATGGAGGGAGTTGTGGTCCTCAGTTGTTCACTCCTCTTTGGTGAAGCAAAAGGTCCTCTGTTCTCTACTGCCTTAAGCTGCTCCCCTGGGTGGGGGGGTGGGACGGAGGGGAAGGATTCCCATCCTCTTTGGGATGGGTTTTGTACCTGAAATTTGTTTCCTTGGAGTCCCAGCTTGTCACAGCAGAGGTGATGTGAACCTGTTGATCCTCTCTCTCAGCTTAGCTCCTAATCTTCTGCTTTATTGGGTTATTTCTGGCCATTATTTATCCCTCTGAATGGAAGCCTTTGCTGAAAGCTGGCTTCAGTTGGCTATCTTGCCTCCTTCTCCCCAGCAGTATCTATTTAATTTCAACCTTATCCATTCTAAGCAGAGGACATACTTAAAAAAAGGTGAGTCCTTTTGCCATTTAGTGTTCCCCTTTCTCTTCCTCTTCCTGTACTTCTAGTTGGAAGGTTAAAATTGTCTTCCCTCTGTAATTTCTTAGCTTTGTTTCTTTTATGCTCCTAAAAGCTTGTCAAATACCCCTTCTTGGGATTTATTGTTGTCTTTGATTCTTTGGTGCTTTTCAAGAAATCTTGCATCTTTGACATAAGTCATATAATAATGTTTCTGTAACATTATAATGGCATCTTTAAGGCATGTTTATTTGTGTAAGCAATTAGGTTCCCTCAGTGGGACCAGGTGAGAAAATGTTGTCACAGCAAGAAGCTAACATTGTGCTTGTTAAGTACTTGGAATGACCAGTAATACACAATCAGAGAGATCTGAAACTAAGCACCAGTGCAGCTGTTTTGGACACATCCTGCTCTTTTAATTCAGAGATGTTATACATTGTGGTAACTACTATGCATTCTTAACAGTAAACTGCAGGTGATCAAATAATGCCTCTTGATCATCATGATAGTGTAGAAGGATATTATAGGAGCAACAGTTATAAAATGCCATGTACTATCCAAGTAACCAAAGAGTCAGGGTTAAGAAAATAGCACAGCCAGGTAGAGTCACCTTTCCTGTGCCTTTTATTTAAGTGTTGTTTCCTTCCCAGATCACTAAGAAAATGCCTGTTGTACATTCCGAGCATTGCATCTGATTTCCCTTTTCCAAGCAGTACAAATCTGGAGAGATGAAGTAGAGAAAATAGCATAACACTTCCAAGTAGCATAAGGATGTGGATCAGGGAGCATTGTCACATTTACAATGAAATGCACTAATTGGAGAGGGACGAAGGAGGGAAGGACAATGACAGGCTATGTTGAAACAAAGCACATAAAAATATGGAGTATAATACATGTGATGTAAAGGGCTCTCATTTAAATTACTTCTAATATATCAGAAAACATTTACCAATTTATAGATGTCAAATACAAGAGTAAAGATAATGCACTTATAATAGGAATACATCCAAGCAATAGGCATTTACTGAATGTCCATATGTCAGGTACTGTTCTTGTTGCTGGGGATACAGCAGCAAACAGAGCAAAGTTCTTACTCTCATGGAGCTTATGGTGCAATGTTGTTAAGAACATTCAGACAGTGAAGAAACAAGTAAGTGTGTATGTTAGATGGTGAGGGGGAATGATGGAGAAAAGAAAATTGAGGAAGGCTGGGAGGAGTGATGGTGATGGTGAGATAGGACCGTGTAAGAGAATCCGCAGTGAGAAGATGGCATCTAAGCAGAGACTTGAAGGAAGCGGGGCAACCACCCATGTGGTTATCTAGGCGTGTCTGGGCAGAGGAAGCAGCAAGTGAAAAATCCTTGAGAAAGGAACATGATTGGTGTGTTTGAAGAAAAGGCAGGAGGTCCCGTGGCTGGGCCTGAATAATGAGAGTGGTTGCAGATGATGTCAGGAGATAAGTGGGTAGATGGGGATGGGGCAGATCAGATTATGTATTTAATTTTTAATTTTTTTTTTTTTTTTTGAGTCAGAGTCTCACTATGTTGCCCTTGGTAGAATGCTGTGGCATCACAGCTCACAGCAACCTCAACTCTTGGGCTTAAGAGATTCTCTTGCCTCAACCTCCCAAGTAGGTGGGACTATAGGTGCCCACCATAGCACCTGGCTATTTTTTGTTGCAGTTATCATTGTTGTTTAGCGGGCTTGGGCCTGGTTCAAACCCGCCAGCCTCAGTGTATGTGGCTGGCACTGTAACCACTGTGCTATGGGTACTGAGCCTAATTTTTAAAATTTAAATAGACTTAAGAGGTGCAAGTTGAATTCTGTTACATGTATAAATTGCACAGTGGTGGAGTTTGGGGCTTTGGTGTACCCATCACCTGAGTAGTGTATATTGTACTCTATAGGTAATTTTTCATCCTTCCATCCACCCTCCTCCTCGTGAGTCTCCAATGTGCATTATACCACTCTGTTTGGCCGATTGTAGCCATACTTTAGCTGCCACTTCTAAATGAGAGCATGCAGCATTTCTTTTTCTGTTCCTAAGTTACTTTGCCTAGAATAATGCCCTCCAGTTCCATTCAAGTTGCTGCAATGACCTTATTTTTTTTTTCTTACTGCTGAGTTGTAGTCTGTGGATATATATAATACTTTGTAAATATACATAACACACAATATCACATTTTCTTAATCTACATATCAGTTATTTGGCATTTAGGTTGATTCAGAATCTCTGCAATTGTGAATCATGCTGTGGTAAACACCTGAAAACATATCTTTTTGATAATAATGATTTATTTTCCTTTGGGAAGTTACCCATTATGGGTTTGCAGGATCAAATGGGAGGTTGACTTTTTAATTTTTTGAGAAATTTCCATAGAGATTGTACTAATTTACATTTCCACCAACAGTGTATAGGTGTTCGATTTTCATCACATCTGTGCCAATATCTATTTTTTAATAGTGGCCACTCTAATTGAAATACGATGGTATCTCACTGTGGTTTTAATTTGCATTTCTCTGATGATTAGTGATGTTGAGAATTTTTTCATATACTTTTGGTCATTTGTATATATTCTTTTGAAAAATGTCTGTTTATGTCATTTGCCCACTTTTTAATGGAGTTGTTTGTTTTTTTCTTGCTGAGTTGGTGAGTTCCTTTCAGATTCTGGATATTAGCCTTTTGTTTGACACATAGTTTGAAAAATATTTTCTCCCATTCTATAGGTTCAAAGGACATATAGTTTGTATTTTCTCCCATTATATAGGTTCAAAGGACACATAGTTTCAAATATCTTCTCCCATTCTATAGATTGACTCTTTACTCCTTTGATTATTTCTTTTGCTGTGCAGAAACTTTTTAGTTTAAGTCCCCTTTGTCTATTTTTGTTTCTATTTCATTTGCTTTTGGGGTGTTAGTCATACATTCCTTGCCTAACCCAGAAGAATTTCCTGTAGTTTTTCTTATAGGATTTTTATTGTTTCAGGACTTTCTTTTACATCTTTAATCCATCTTGAGTTAATTTTTGTAAATGGTGAGAGGACAGGGATCCAGTTTCATTCTTCTGCATGGGGCTGTCTAATTTACCCAAACCATTTATTAAAAAAGGCATCCTTTCCCCATGTTTGTTCTTGTCAACTTTGTCAAAGATCAGTTGGCTATAGTAGGTATTTACCTTTATTTCTGAGTTCTCCATTCTATTCCATCGATTTATGTGTACATTTAATATCACTACCATGCTGTCTTAGTGATTATAACCTTGTGGTATAATTTGCAGTTAGGCAATGTAATTCCTTCATCTTTTTTTTTTTTTATGCTTAGGATTCCTTTGGGTATTTGGTATCTTTTTCAGTTCTATATGAATTTCGAATTATTTTTCTCTAATTCTCTGAAAAATGACATTGATATTTTGATAGGAATTGGACTGAATCTGCTCTCTTTGAGCAGCATGGTCATGTTAACCATATTGAGTCTTCCAGTCCATGAGCATGGGCTGTTTGACCATTTGTGTCATGTACAATTTTTTTTTTTAATCAATAACCTTTAGTTCTCATTGTAGAGGTCTTTTACCTCCTTGGATAAATTTATTCCTAGGTATTTTATTTTTTCTTTTGTAGCTATGGTAATGGGATTGAGCTCTTGATTTGGTTCTCATTGTTAGTGTATAGAAATGTTCTTGATTTTGCACATTGATTTTATAACCAGAGACTTTGCCAAATTCATTTATCAAGAATTCTACCTAGATTATTAGGTAGCTAGGTGGGATGGTGGAGGTGAAGCATATCAGGTCACATAAGTACTCTTGTTGTAGGATTTATTGTCTAAAAAAATCTGGGCCGGGTGCAATGGCTCACATCTGTACTGCTAGCACTCTGGGAGGCTGAGACTGGAAGTTTGCTTGAACACAGGAGTTCTAGACTAGCCTGATCAAGAGCGAGACTCCATCTGTAAAAAAACAGCCAGCTGTGGTGGTGGGTGCTTGTAGTCCCAGCTACTCAGGAGGCTGAATCAAGAGGATCAGTTGAGCTCAGAGGTTTAAGGTTGTTGTGAGTATGATGCCACAGAACTCTACTCAGGGTGATAGAGTGAGATTCCTCCTCAAAAAGAAGTTCTTCTGGGGTCAGGCATGGGAGCTTACACCTGTAATCCTAGCACTCTGGGAGCCCAAGGTGGGTGGATTGCTTGAGCTCAGGAGTTCAGACCAGCCTGAGTGAGACCCCATCTTTACTAAAAATAGGAAAAACTAGCCAGGAGAAGTGGCACATGCTGTAGTTTCAGCTACTTGGGAGGCTGAGGCAAGAAGATTGCTTAGGAGTGAGTCTGCTGTGAGCTATGATGACCTCATGGCACTCTACCCAGGGTTACAGAGTGAGACTCTGTCTCAAAATAGAAAAAATATTCTGGGCTGTCCATGGTGTTTTATGCTTGTGAAACACCTAGCACTTTGGGAGGCCGAGGCAGAAGGATTACTTGAGGCCAGGAGTTTTGAGACCAGCCTGAACAGTGTAGCAAGAGGCCATTAAAAAAAAACAATTAGTTCCAAAAATTTGGTAATTTCCTTCTTAATCTCATCTATGACCCATCTATCTTTCAGCATAAGGTTGTTTAATTTCCATGTTTTTGTATGAGTATGCAGATTCCTGTTGTTATGGAGTTCAACTTTTATTCCATGATGGTCGGAGAAGAGGAACAATTTCTATTCTTTTAAATTTACTGAGGTTAGACTTGTGACCTAAGATGTGATTGATTTTGGAGTATGTTCCATGGGGTGATGAGAAGAATGTGTATTGAATTTTATTAGGATGAAGTGTTCTGAAGATGTCTGTTAAATCTAGTTGTTGAATAGTTGAGTTTAAATCTAAAATTTCTTTACTAGCTTCTTTTTGGAGGATCTATCCAACACTGTTAAAGGAGTATTAAAATCTTTAACTACTATGGAGCTGGAGGAACTCAAGTTGCTCATGTCTATTAGAGTTTTTCTTATAAATTGAGGTGCATTCTGGTTGGGTGCATAAATATTAATAATTGAAATCTCATCATATTGAGTATTACCTTTAACAAATATGAAATGTTCGTCTTTATCCTTCTTTACTTTGGTTGGTTTAAAGCCTATTGTATCTGCAAATAAGATTGCAACTCCTGCTTTTTCTTGTTTTCCATTTGCCTGGAATATAGATGGCCATCCCTTTACCTTGAGTCTAAATTTATCTTTTAAGGTAAGATGAGATTCTTGTACACAGAAGATATCTGGCCTGAGTTTTTGTATCCAGTCAGCCAACCTATGCCTCTTTAGAGGACAATTTAAACCATTCACTTTAATTGAAAGCAATGAAAAGGGAACACGGGAACACTTCTATACTACTGGTAGGAATGCACACTAATATGTTCCTTTTGGAAGGATGTTTGGAGAGTACTTAGAGATCTAAAAATAGACCTGCCATTCGATCCTGTAATTCCTTTACTAGGTATATACCCAGAAGACCAAAAATCACATTATAACAAAGACATCTGTACCAGAATGTTTATTGCAGCCCAATTCATAATTGCTAAGTCATGGAAGAAGCCCAAGTGCCCATTGACCCACGAATGGATTAATAAATTGTGGTACATATATGCCATGGAATATTATACAGCCTTAAAGAAAGATGGACACTTTACCTCTTTCATGTTTACATGGATGGAGCTGGAACATATTCTTCTCAGCAAAGTATCTCAAGAATGGAAGAAAAAGTATCCAATATACTCAGCCCTACTATGAAACCAGTTTATAGCTTTCACATGAAGGCTATAACCCAATTATAGCACAAGAATATGGGGAAAGGGGCAAGGGAAGGAAGGGGAGGGGAGAGGTTAGGTGGAGGGGAAGGTAATCGGTGGGGCCACACCTATGGTGCATCTTAGAAGGGTACAGGCGAAACTTAGTAAATGCAGAATACAAATGTCTTCATACAATAACTAAGAAAATGCCATGAAGGCTATGTTAAACAGTTTGATGAAAATATTTCAGAGTGTACATGAAACAAATACATTATACCCCTTGATTTCACCAATGTACACAGCTATGATTTAATAATAAAAAAATAAAATAAAAAACATAGATGGTGGAGGCAGAGAACCCAAAAGATCAAACTCCCTTAACTCACAAAAAATAAAATAAAATTAGCAAGTAATTGCTCAAGTAAAAGTTTAAACACAAAAGGCGTCTTTTGTATAAACATAAAAAGTGTTAAGTAGAAGATAGCACAGAAAGTGACAGACTTCTGCCTGAATAAGGAAGTCCAGACGGCCAAACAGCAGGGAAAGTTTAAACAAGCTCATGAGAAGGCACTGTATCCTGGGAACCACGGTCCCCAAACTGCAGTCCATGAAACACTTAAGTTCCCTGAGATAATATCAGGTGTTTCACAAAAAAATTAATCTTGGGATATTCCAAATAATACTCTATGTGTCCTCTATGGTTTCTGATAAAGTTTCAAAATTCCTCTGTATAGTGTCACATTAAATATTCTGAGTACTAAAAAAAAATGTATCTGATGTAGATCAACATAGATTTTCTAAATAAACTTATTTTACTTGGAGATCTTTTTATTTATTTATTTTTGTAGATATCTACCCACATGTCATGGGTACTTGGTTATGTAACAAGCACTTTGCACATGCCAGATGCTATCCTAAACACTTTACAAAATATTAACTCATTTAATTCTCATATCTAGGAGGCAATTTTTATTTTATTTATTTATTTATTTATTTTGGAGACAGAGTCTCACTTTATCACCCTGGGTAGAGTTCCATGGTGTCACAATAGCTCACAGCAACCTCAGTCTCTTGGGCTCAAGCAATCCTCTTGCCTGTTTCCCAAGTGTCTGGGACTACTGGTGCCCACTACAATGCCCAGCTAATTTTTCTGTTTCTAGCAGAGATGGGCTCTTGCTCTTCCTCAGGCTGGTCTCAAACTCCTGAGTTTAAGCAATCCACCAGTCTCGGGCTCCCAGAATGCTAGAATTACAGGCATGAGCCAGTGCACCTGACCCTATAAAGGAAATATTATTCTCTTAATTTTATGTATTTTATAGATGAGAAAAGTGAGCTACTCGGGTGGGTGACGGCAGTTTCTAAACCATTCCAACAACAAGCAAAGCTCCATGGTGTATGTTTTTCAACCAATTCATGGAACACAGTATGGAAAACACAGTGTTTTCAGGAAAAATTCCCCAGGAGAGAACAGGAAGAGCCTTTGACTTTGGAGACAGTCTCTCATCTATTTGTGCTACTTCTTGCCCCTTTGGATAGATTTCTGTGCTGTGGTTTCAATAAACTTTCTGTCATAAAAAGCCGGAGGCAAAAGTAGAGAAGAGAGCATATTAGGAAGTCCAGGCTGAGAGTGGTACAGCAGACATTGTGAACAGATATGCAAATCAGGGGACAGTGTGAACTCAGACGGGAAGCCTGGCAGGAAGCTGAGAGTGTCCACCATGCCTCTTGCTTTATATACCAGTGAGGAAACTGGACCCAACCGAGTTCCAGGGACAGTTCCTCTCTCCTGGTCTAGGACCTTTTCCTACACATAACTACAATGCTGCTTATTTCAAAACTTGAAAGTATGGGGTCACGGTGTATGACACACCTCTTGGGGGCAGGGCCCAATTATAAGAGGGACTTTATCTAGCATAGGAAATCAGTGGAACCTAATTCTTTATACCCTCAATGATCCCAAACAATTAAAAAAAAAAAAAAACTTGAAAGTGGATTAGATGGAGCCACTCTGAAGACATAAGCAAGCACAAATTGCTGACAATGGAGTTAGCGTGGGCTGCCATAGTCCAGCAGCTTACCCTTCCACCCATGCATTTGGTTTCCTCAACTGGGAAAAACCATTAAATAAAGTGGAAAGACCTGGCATCCTTTTCTTTAGCACAAAGCACATTTTGTCCCATAGAACTGCCTAGGTTGATTAGCTGGATTTGATCAATCCATGCTGTATAAGTATGGCAACTATATGGCCTATCATACATACATACAATTTTTCTTTACCAAGTAAAAATAATTATGGTAAAAATAAATAAAGGCACATATAATAATAAAAAGATGAAAAAAAAAAAAAAAACACAACTCAGACCTGAGAGTATAACGCAGCTGGAACTCCTTATTTCTCTGAAATACTCCTACCAGTCAAGGCAGGTGGACACAGCACACAATGCTCATCTGATGAAGGGAGCTGCTGAGTCCTTGGGAGGTAAGAGATGAGCCCCCGTTGGGGGCCAGTGGGGTGGGAAGACCAGGGAACCACCTACACACTGCAGGAGCAGCCAAAAAGCCCTAGAACAGGAGCAGGAATCCTGCCCCCTCACGGGTCACTGTTGCTAAGTCAAGCCTGCTGGGGCTAAGGACAGGAGCGGTGCAGAAAGCTCCTGGTGCAGTTCTGTGCCTCCCCCTTCCAAGCCTTGCCTTGGGCCAGGAAGAGCTGGGACAGGCCTGCCCCTGGGCTCTAGGAACTTGCCTCTGCCTGGATGAGACCCAGCCTGGGCCTTGTTGCTGAGAGAGGCCTGCCCAGCACACAGTGTGGATGGCTGCGCACAGTGTGGCAGAATTAATTGGTCCCCAAGAGAAAACCCAACTCTGAGAGGAGCTTTCCAGACTGTCGACTGAACTATAGTTGGAGAAGTCAGAAAGTAAGCGAGCATAGCGAGCTGCCCATGTGCAAGAGAGGAGGAGAGAGTGGGGAGGACACATAGACTGGACCCTCTGCCCAACCAACTCAAACCACAAGGCATTTCTAGCATGTAAGGGAAACAGAGAAAATGACAAAGGCTGGTTTGAAAGAGAGAAGAGCCTCAATATTATAGCATGCTGAAGAAATTCCATTTTATTACATGTGGGTTCATACGACACTTCCTAGCAACAGGAAGAGGAAAAACTGAACAAATCTACCCTTCAAGCCCCCACCCCACCCCCACCTAGGGAACCTCTCTGATCATGTGGGCCACCCCTTTGTGGGCTGTGTTCTGCAGCTGCTTCTCCTCTGTTTGACTGTGTCCTTAACTAGACAGAAAGCTCTCTGGGTCAAGCCAGGGTGTAGGCAGTAGAAGAATACAGTCAAGGATTCAGACATGGCACAAAGTCTCAGGCAGGGTGCCAAGATCAGCACAGACGGAGGATGAGAAGTCTGGGTCTGACACTGACAGAACGTGGCAATTCCTCTACCTCAGAGCAGACAATGAGTTAAAAACGTAGGGAGATGCGGGCAGGGAAGATCAGGAAGTCAGCAGGTCAGAGAAGCTGAGGAAAGAGCACCAACCAGCAGGTGCTCTCTCCCTCCCTTTCTTTCTTCCTTTTATTTATTCCTTTTTCCCCCTTCTTCTCTTCTCCCCTCCCTTCCTTTTATTTATTTTTATTGTCCTGGAAGATTTCTCTTTTTTTTTAAGAAAAAAATTTGTTTTTGAGGCAGTCTCACTGTGTTGCTCCAGGCTAGAGTGCCATGGTGCCAGCCTCACTCACAGCAACCTTGAACTCCTGGGTTCAAGGAATCCTCCTGCCTTAGCCTCCCAAGCAGCAGGGACTACAGGGGTTTGCCACAACACCTAGCTAATTTTTTTTCTTATTATTTTTTTTAGTAGAAAGGGGCTCTCACTCTTGCTCAGGCTGGTATCAAACTCCTAAGCTCATGGGATCCTCCCACCTTGGCCTCCCAGAGTGCTAGGATTTGGGGGGTGAGCCACTGCACCGGCCCTGGAAGACTAATTTTCTTAAGTTGAGGTTAAACCCACAAGTTTCCTATATAGCAAAATTATCACCACATCCCTGTAGAGATCCAAACTCTTACTCTTTTTTGTTCCCTATCATAAAATACATAAAGTAAAAGACTAAGTTATTTACACTTCAACAATCACAAAGGAAAAAACCTGTAAATAATTATAAGACGAATAACTTAGAAAAATAGTATTCAAATATTAGCCTCCCTTAACAGCTTTTAAAGTTATATCTGAAAAATTAAGAAAATGTTTAGACTGTCATCTCTCTATTAATATCTATCTATACACACATTCATTTGCATAGAGACATGTGTATATATATGTAAGAGGGAGACAATTAAGTTTGCAAAGTCATCCTTAAAAAAGTGCTACATACCTCATTGTTGAGTATCACTATGGCCACCTTTGAAGTGCTGCCCTTGGCCATCTGGTGACCATAGTCAGATTCAAAAATGAGGTATGTAGCACTCTTTCTAAGATGAATTTGCAGACTTAATTGTCTGGCTTCCTAGGAACATAGCTCTGCTGGCCATTCTGGAAAAAGAGTTCCAAAATTGCTTTGAAGGGTGAACTAGGCACTGACATCAGTGCAGAGCTTCCCAAGGGGAGGACCACAAAGGTTAATGTTGTGAGATTCCCCAATGAGGCCTGTAGCACGTTTTCTAGGATAACTTTGGGAACTTGTCTGACTCATATACGCAAAACTAGTTCTCTTTGTGTCCTTAGAATGTACATCAATACCATGAAAACTCAGAGAGTTAGAACTTGTTACACTCTAAGAGAAGTTTCAAGATGAGAAAACTGAAATCCATATAATCACTTAGTCACATCATAGCAATCATATTAGGAACTAGAACTCAAGTGTGTCAGCTACCAAGGAAGGGATATTTCTACTGACATCATTTTAGGAGTTTGCTCTAATTTGAAAGTAAGACTCTGGCACCTACAAAAAGAACAGAGATTTCAAAGAGCAATTAAGAAAAGACTCCAAAGCATGATCATTTTAACTAACAAAGGTCAAATGAACAATGAATTCTAAAATATTCTGTTCTTCTTATTTATATTGTTCAGATGGTGATTGTAGTCATAACTGTGTCTTTGTGCATTTCCTAGAAATTGGAGCTAACTTTCAAAAAAGCTAAATAATTCATTTTGAAGTAAACCCAAAAAGGCATACAAATTAGTGTTTGGACTGTAATTATGTGAGACTTCAGCAATGGGTTGCAGTGTCTGGACAGCTTGCACAATGCATCCTTGGAGTTCAAGTGCTGTTAGAGTTTGGTCCAAAGCAAAAGCCATGCAACCTCAAACTGTATTTGAGAATCACCTGTGGTATAATAGCCTGCTGTAAAGCCTGATTTTTTTTTTTAAGCTGTTGAAATGGAATACATCTCACATCAGAAATGCCATATTAACAGTTTAGTAAAAATCCTCTAATGCTACCATGATGCGAAGGGATGTTTCCAAAGATACTATGGCTGAATAGTTTATCAAAAAAAAAGAGGAATTGTGAAATCCACTGAATATCAAATAAATTGAAGTGCATTTTAAAAAATGTTATGGTAGGCTCAAAGCCCATAGCACAGTGGTTATAGCGCTGGCCACATACACCAAGGCTGGCAAGTTCGAACCCAGCTCAGGCCAGCTAAGCAACAATGACAACTGCAACAACAAATAGCCAGGCATTGTGGTAGGTGACTGTAGTCCCAGATACTTTGGAGGCTAAGGCAAGAGAATTGCTTAAG
>CAUYON010003307.1:0-18109 GCA_963573935.1 Arctocebus calabarensis
GCAAAGATATCTTGTTTCAGAGAGAGAGAAGGAGCGAGGGGGGGTGGGGTCTTGGTGTGTGCCACACCTTTTAGGGGCAAAACACGATTGTAAGAGGGACTTTACCCAACAAATGCAACCAGTGTAACATGGTTTCTTGTAACATCAATGAATCCTCAACAATAAAAAAAAAATAGCCAGGCATTGTGGTAGGCACCTGTAGTCCCAGCTGCTTGTGGGGCTGAGACAAGAGAATCACTTAAGCCCAATAGTTTGAGGTTGCTGTGAGCTATGACACCATGGTACTCTACCAAGGGTGACATAGTGAGACTCTGTCTCTCAAAAAAAAAAAAAAAAAAAAGCATACTGTGGAATATTATTCACCCATTAAAAAGATAGAGATTATAGAACTTTTGCAACAGCCTGGTTTGAATTGGAGGCCATTCTTCTAAGTGAAGTATCGGAAGAATGGAAAAACAATCATCACATGTATCCAGTACTAAATTGGAACTAGATTAACATGTACATGCTCACTTGATGAAATGCAAATGGGAGGAGGAGGAAGGAGGTTGGGTAAATTCCTACCCAATGGGTAAATTTCAAGGATATATGGCACACTCCTGGGTGTGGGACACACATAAAAATGGGACTCAAACCTTACAAATGCAAACTACGGAGTCTGTTTGCACCCCCACATGAATCTGAAATTTTAAAATGAAACGTTTAGGATATATTTATGTTACTAGAAATACCAAAGGAACATGGCTAAGAAACAGCATGAACTGATACAGATTAAATGAATGAATAAGTGAAACTGTGTTTTTAAAGTAACAGGGTGAATGGTACTAGAGATTGTGGCTACATTGCCGTGTTCACCAAAACCTATTCCCTCTCCGTCCTGGCTGTGGTCATGTGACTAGGTTCTGGCTGATGGGGATGGTGTACCAGTTTCAGGCTGGCCCAGAAAAACTTCCCATGCAAGAGCCTTTCTCTAGTCTCTGGCCAGAAGTAAAGGATTCCAAAGCTCTTAGGACATGAGCTGGCAGATTGGCTTTATACTGCCTGTGAGCTAAAAATGGTTTTGACATTCTTATGGTTGCAGAAAAATAAAAAAGGAAGACTATTTCATGAAAATTATATGAAATTCAAATCTCAGTGTCCAAAAAACAGTTTTATTGGAACATAGCCACACTCATTAATTTACATATTGTGTAAAGCTGTCTTCACATTGCAAAGGCAGATCTGAGTGGTTTCAAAGGAGACCAGACAGTCCACAAGCCTAAGAAATTTCCAATCTGACCCTTCACAGAAGAACTTTGCTGTTCTCTGCCCTAAAGTCTGGCTGAGCTACAAGACAGGAGGAGCCTGGGTCCCTACATCACTACAAGGAAGGCTTCCTGGCAAACATCCTCATTGGATCTTACATGAGAGAGAAAGAGGCTTTTATTTTGCAGTCAGATTTCAGGGTTCTTCTGTTTTAAAACATAGAGTTACCCAGCTAATAGAAGATTTCTTCTAAACAAAAAGCGATGTCTTGGGGGCAGAGAGTAGAAAGGTAAACCGAACAAAGAAGATGTAAGAATGCATAGTTTTTAACATAGTTTTAAGCACTCTTGTGCTTAGTACTCACAGAGCTTAAGTTATGTTGTGGCTCCCACGGAGAAAGAACAAATTTTCAGTTAACATATTTAAAAATATGTGTAATATAGCCCTTCATCCCCACTAGGTGGCGCTTAAGACCTTTTACATCTCAAAACTGCTCTATTTTGTAATACATTGTGGAAGATTTCCCTCATTCCCAGTAGGTGGCACATAAGATTCCAGATGCTTTCAAAAGTGGTACATTTTAGGATTATCACAAGGTTTGAGATTTAATAAAGCTGGAAGTAATGAAGTCTACTGTATATTCACTATTATTGCTATAGATTAAAAAAAAAAAAGATATGAACCAGTGCCTCTCCCTTCAAAGAACTGATTATTTGTGTATTTAAAGTAAAACAAACATTTGTCTTCCTACAGAAGCACCAAATTAAAGTCTTCTCATTTCAATAAACTTATTTCTGGTTTAATAATAATTTATATTGTATAAATTTGTTTTTGCCCAAATGGTCACAGGTCCCACACAAGCAAAATACCAACCCCCAAAATCTTTGTTTACAGAGAGAAACATCACCAGTCCTGTCTTCAAGATGCATTTCTATTAATGACAGTTTCTACCATGCAATATCTTGCAGTCATCTTGCGATTCCTACCATATTCAGCCCAAAACATGCTGTGCATCCATAACAAAAAATGTATTGAATCTGAATCATAGTTTCTAGGCTATGATAAAGAGTGTGGACTATATTCTAAGAGGAATGAAAGAAATACAGGTAGGTTTTGGCTTTTTTGAAAGATCGCTGTGAAGTTGAGTAAGAAGTAGAGGACTGAAGTGGTCAAGACTATAGAGACAAGTTTGGTGGCCTAATTTAGGGTAGTGGGCCACTCACCGGAAAGAATGAAATGGACTCAGGAGACTTGTACTTTAAGCAGTTACAGTTCTTGTCTCTGCAGTGAATAAACCACATGTGCTGGAATCAGGTGACTCCATTTTGAATCTGGGTCCTCTCTTCCCAGCTGCAAAAACTCAACCAAGTCCTTGAGCTCTCTGAACCACAGTAAAGTTGATCCATAAAATGGAGATACTTCCCACCTCTCCAGAACTACCATAGGAATGAAATAGAATAACATCAGTACATGTATCAGGTGTTTCTTGCACTTTCTGATGATCTGCAGATGAGTAGCAAAGGGTGTTATTATGGTTCCCACTGTCTCTACTCTAGAAAAAAATCCTTACACCTTCAACAAGGCTGATGCTGTAGCTCTATATTGGGCTCCTAGCACTCTCTAGCTAGGGTGTAAGGTGAGGATTTTCAGCCTTGGCACTATTGATTTTTAGATAATACTTTGTTACAGGGATGTCCTATGCATCACAGAATGTTTAGCAGCATCCCTGGCCTCTACCCACTAGAGGGCGTCTAGCAGCACTCTTCCTCTCCGATAGCGATAACCAAAAATATCTCCAGATGCTGCCAAATGTCTTCGGGGTGGGGGAATCACCCCTAGTTGACAGCCACTGGTAACAGCTCAGTCCAATAGAAATATAATGTGGGCCACAAATGAGAAACACTATATAATTTAAAACTTTCTAGTAGTCAAACTAAAAACGTAAAGAGAAACAGGTATAATTTTTAAACTATATTCTATTTAACCAAAATATAGCCAAGGTATTATCAGTTTAATATGTAGTCTATATAAAATTATAAAAAATATACTTTACATGTTTATATTAGTCTTTGAAATCCAGTGTACATACTTAACCTTGACAACACATTTGAATTTGGACTTAATCTCTTTGCAAGTGTTTAACAGTTCCCTGTAGTTAAGGGCTACTACACTGGACATTGTAGGGACAGTATCGTATAGTATGAATTTTTATATACTAGTATCCCCTTATATTCTTCTCACCAGTTCCCCCTTATGCCCCTTAATCTTATTAGTTTTATATTTTTAACCACATTTAGAATGTGGTTCTGAAAGTATTACATGGTTTCTTTTTATTACCTTGAGGGCAGCTAGAAATAAATTATAAACAAGTATCCTCTCTAGTTCTCCATCATCTGGCCAGTGCTAGCCTTTAATATAACTTTAATTTTTCAACACTTCTTCTTACGTGTCCTCCCATTGTCCATAGAAGTCTTCATCTCTTCATCATATCCCTCTGCTTGCTGACCAACACGTGCTTTCTATGATGGAATTATTTCCATTTACATGGAAATAACCATATTGCCTCTTTGGGAAAATTGCTTAAATCTTCTATGGAATGGATGAGAAAACTTTAATGTGATGTTATACAAGTAGGTGGACTCAATTGATAATCTGTTCATGAACAACTGGTTCTTACATGAGGCTGTTTAGCTTCCCTATGCTCAAAATAATGAGCTTTGATGAAACCAGCGGACTCCAGTAGCCCACCTTGAGCCTCTTCCTCTCAATAGCCAACAGCTTTGATGTACTATAAAAAGAAGATTTTAGGCACTCTGCCCTTTTTCAAGAAACCATTTTGTTTCCCTATAGTGCACAACCACTCTCCTGCTCTCAGCCCCATGCCCATCTGGGTTGAAGCAGACACTGATTCTGGGGCTGCATTCCAGACTCTTATTACAAGTGGTCTGGCTTACATCTGACAGTGAGTATAGTTCAAAGATGGCCCTGATTAATGTCCTATAGAAGAGCAGTCTGTGATATGTTCAAGCCAAACAACAGCAAAAAAATTCAATTTCCCATTGTTGCTTGGCAGATCTCCTTTTGGTTGGAATTTAAGTTTGCTATGGCTCTTGTAAACTAGCTTCATATTTTTGTTAAAGTTTATGTTTTCCTGACCAACAAGTTGATGAAATTGTTTGTCATTTATTCATTATGCAAGGATTTTTGTCAGCATCTTTTTGAGGTTCTTCTCCAGCTGGTTTTCTTTTCCCTATCCAACCACAACAATCCCACAACATAATGTACAGCAAGGCTGGTGGCCCAGAAGCTAGAGAGTAAGCCAAGCTAACCAACCATTATATAGGGTGGAGCAGATGCTGTCAGTGCCCCTCACATCCTGTGAGCATTTGTTGTTTTAGTACATCCCAATGGCATTCCACTGTGCACATAGGCATCCCTCTGCTTAAGGGCTTTCTGTTAGCCAGGGAACCTAGGGCAGGCTAGAAGTACCATGGAGCTAATGTCCCTGGAGTTAGGCCTGAGCCAGTGGTACATGGGAGTTGGAGGATAAATACCTCAGTGTCCTTGCCCCTTGGATGAGATAACTCTGAGGCATGTTCTCCACTGGCTTACTGCATTCCCTAATGGGATTGGAGCCTATTGCCTAAAGTGGAAATTTGCTCCACAGTACATCCCTTATTGTGTTCCTTCATTCTCTATCTCACACCTTTACTCTTCTAAGAGAATTCTTCAAATAAAAACTTTAAGCTTGAATCCTAGACTCAGACCCTGCTTCTGGTAGAACTCTACTCAAATCATGCTAACTTGTGGGGTTAAAATATGCACAAAATACAGGCTCGGCACCTGTGGCCCAGCGGACTAAGGCGCCAGCCACGTACACCTGAGCTGGCGAGTTCGAATCCAGCCTGGGCCCGCCAAACAACAATGACGGCTGCAAGCAAAAAATGGCCGGGCATTGTGGCAGGTGCCTGTAGTCCCAGCTACTGGGGAGGCAGAGGAAGGAGACTCGCTTAAGCCCAGGAATTGGAAGTTGCTGTGAGCTGTGATGCCACGGCACTCTATCCAGGGTGACAGCTTGAGGCTCTGTCTCAAAAAAAAAAAAATGCACAAAATACAATATTCCTGGACAGAACTGTCACTTAAAGAATGCAAAGAGCCTGTACAATTATTTTCATATTTTTACTGATATTTGAATGTTTTATGTGCAATATCTACCAAAGATAAATGATATGCTTGAACTTTCTTGAATAATAGCATAACTGGATTTTGCATAAAATGAAATTACCAATTTTTGGAAGAGCCCCCAATTTTCCATACCTAAATACTTTAGTAAAATCCAGTGACTTTTTTTCTAGAGTTGATAGAATGTGCTGTCACTATCACAGATAATTCAAGCATAGGTTCTCTTGTCATGCATGATGCAATGCTTGAGCCAACCCCAAGATTTGTTCTCTTCTGCTACAGTAATAGAATATCTAGATGTAGCTGGCATGTATGTGGTGTACACTTAAGAAAATATTATGTTACCCTACAGTTAGAATGGCTATGTGACTAAATTCTGCACAATGAGATGTAAGCAGAACTGTCCTGTTTAAATAAGAGAATTTGTCTTAAGAAATAGCAGTTCTCAACTGGGTGATTTGTCAGCCAGAGGACATTTGGCAATGTCTTGAGATGTGTTGGGTTCTCACAACTAAAGTTGATACTGTCACAACTGAAGTTGATAATTCCTTGTGGAGGAATTCCTCCAAAATGTCAATGGAGTCAAGATTAAACAATTCCAAATGAGACATTGGATTTGAAACAAGAAATCAGAAATAACTGCTTCCAGTTCTTTTAAGCAATGGCACAGAATCCACGTGCCTTTCACTTCTATGATACCTACAAAGCAATAAAAGATGATGCTGGTTCACACTATTAGTCATGGTATTTGAAGTACTTGAACTTTTATTCAACCTGATTCATTTTCACTGTCATTCACTAAAGGATTAGTTCTCCTAATTTTCTAGTTTTAGTAGCCCTTTATATTCAAATTATTGAGGGTTCCAAAAGTTTGTGCTTGTGTGGGTTCTTATCTATTGCTATTTAATTAGGAAATAAAACTGAGAAAGTTTTAAAATACAGGAGCATGTGAAAGCATATTCTGTTACCCACCAGCATGACATCATCACACACAGTGTAGTCTCTGGAAAGCTCTTCGTGTGCACTCTTGAGAAAATGAGAGTGAAAACCCACAATGTCTTCATGCTATTATGAGAATAATTTTGACTTCAAGGAAGACCTGAGAATTTAAAAAACAAAGTGTTCCTCTCCCCTACCAATAAAAAGAAAAGTAAAAAACAGCATTCCTTAGACCACACTTTGAGAATCACAGGACTAAAGACACCACTTCAAAGATGTAGATATTAGTAAACACTCTAGTATTCATTGTAACAGAAAGGGGCCTTTGTACAGAGAATTCTCTCTTACAGCTTCTCGATGGCGTAAAGTGTACAAATGAGAGAAACAAAAAAATTAATTATATTGTGGCAACAGTGACATTTGATCTTTTTAATATTGAATATGTACACTGAAGTTGCTCATTAATCTTAGAGATCATTTGAAGAAAACAGTCATTCTAATCTTCTAACCTGAAACATCTGGAACTATCATCTCAGGTTTCACAAATCAAAGCCCAGTGCAATCTGATTTTTTTAAAAAAGGTACTTTGAGGTCTTGAGTTATATTTCTTTCTGCTTTTCCCGCCCCTTCATGTTTCAGCACCTACTAATAAACTCTATTTCTACTAGAAGAACAACACAATCTGTACCCCTAAAAATCAATTACCAGACAGGAAACCTAAAATGGCTTTCTTGTTTATGAAGATTTCAGAAGAACCTCAATGTTTTGTGATTTTTTTTCTCTATTTGATAAAGAATTAAATCCTAGAATATGTACAATAATAACAAAATCTCTCATAGGCGGAACTATGCATAGTCTCAGAGTGAAGGCATCAGAAAGTAGAAGCCTGTAAGCTTTTCAGGAACTGTTTCTAATTTTTAAAATATTAAGGTACTTCAACTTTAAGCAATAATTTTCTCCATTTCTTAAAATTCTGAACACTTGATTTTTTAGCATAGATTCACTGAAAGTAATCCAATTATTATATTTATAAAGAATAAGATTTTTGAAACTTGCTGCTATTGATATTTGTGGCCAGACAATTCTTTGTTGTGGGGACCATTTTGGACATTGTAAAATGTTTTAACAGCATCCCTATTCTTTATCTACTAGATTCCAATAACATTCCCCAAGTCACGAAATGTCTACAGATAATGCTAAATTGTTCTTGATTGAGAACTAAGAATATAGATTTGTTGATTTACCATTCAATTATCTGAAAAATGGGTCCTTGAGACTTGTTCATCACATGCAAATTTAGAAGACTTTGGAATATGACTTTGTACTTTCTTGGCAGGATCTCCCTAACATTTTTATTTCATTATTATGTATTCACCTTAAAACTGTTATATGGGTTCCAGTAAAGGCGATTTTTGTGGTATTGTACAGAGCTGCCCACCCTGAACAGATGACCAACCCCTTAACCATTGATATGGGACTAACTTGGACACTGAAGGGTAAACTGATTTTTTTGCCACCCTCTCAGGAAATGTTCTGCAGAAACACAGACCACAACTCCCACTTCTGAACTAGCCTACACTATCTAACATCAGGAAATACCCACATTCAATAAATACTAGAGTGGAGTGCCTAACCACTGCATCTCACTGTTTCAGGAGGAGCTGGGGTTAGAAAAAGAAATATGACCTTATCCGTACTCTGCAGAAGAACACAGACCTCCAAATAAATCGCCAGCTACCTAGACTTTAGTGGAATCTACAGACAGCTCTCTTAAACCTGTGTAGAGTAAAAATCAATATGCTTATAAAGATAATTAGACAGGGTAGATCAGTTAGTTCTAAACTTACTGGATATCTAGTGGCAAAAAAATAAATAAATAACAAGGCAAACATTTAAAAGAATTAAATTACAAAAGTTACCATGAGGATCAATACTATATCTTTAGATATCAGCTGATAGGAGGAGGAGGGGCCTCATGCCACAAGAAACCTCAAATATCCTCCTATTTTTCACCCAATTCTAGAATCTCCTTTCATTTTTATTTTATTTTGTTTTATTTATTTATTTTTTTAGAGACAGAGGCTCACTTTCTCACCCTGGGTAGAGTGCTGTGGCATCACAGCTCACAGAAACCTCCAGCTCTCAGGCTTAGGCGATTCTCTTGCCTCAGCCTCCCAAGTAGCTGGGACTACAAGCGCCCAGAATCTTCTTTTCAATAATTATGGCAAATGGCCTCCTTTGGGGTGGGACAGAGTTCCACAAGCTAACTTACCCAACTGACAGATAACTATTTTTCTTGCCCAAATAGCTAGTCATTTTCATGTTCCCTAGCTTAAGAGAGCCTTAGACCCCTGTTTGGGACCTCCAAAAGTGACCAACTTTCACCCAGTAGCCACCAGTGGCTTTCATTGTTGGAGATGGCTCATTGGCACCAACATGGCTTGAAAGAGTATGCAGAAAATTCTATAAAAGAATTTTTCTTTAAAGGAGAGCACAGTGCCCCTTCAAATAAAGAAGGGACAAAGCAATCATAGGGTGTTGGAAGTGGTTCATAAACGAGACTATTTAAGTCAATTGATTTCTCTGGGCTGTTATTTAAGAATAGCGTGGAAATCATCTGTTACACTTGCACAGACCAGGCCAGTGGGGACTCAAACAGCTGTTATGGAGCAACCATGGCAGAAGAACTGCATATTGTGAGAAAGAGCAACACAGCTGTGAGCAGTTTGAAAATAGTGTCCAGCTGTCCTCTCGTGAGTGCTCGTACAGAGTGCCATGGGCATGCAAGTGTTTTCAAATGTGGGTTTTGTTATTATTCAGGTATAGTGAGGCCAACAGATCAGAAGACAATTGCCTTTGAAAAGACAATTTGTTACTCACAATTTCCAAGGGAAGGGGCATGGCATACCACATAGGGCCACATGGGAAGCACCAAGGCTGGTCAGGAGAAAGGAGGAGAGAGACGAAAACACAAGCAAGAGCCTTTATTGTGGTTTCTCTGGGAAGGAATGGGTGAGGCAGGGCAAGCATGCTTAGGATTGGCCAGTTGGGATGATTTCAGTGGACTCTGGGGTGTAGGGGCCGTCTCTTGTGCCTGAGGTAATCAGTGGAGGGGAGAAATGGCTCAGAATTCAAAAGCCCCAGGAAATCCCAATAAAGGAGGGGCTTGTAGTATGGGCTCTGGATTGGTGGGGCTGCATATGCAAGGTATACTTCCAGATGAGTTGCTTACTGTCTGTAGAAATTTATTGGCCCTGAGAGGGGAAGTCCCTTCTAGGATCAGCAAGCCTCCAGATATCAAATGATGCGAAATATAGAATATAAAAAGGCATAATTAGTCCCACAGTTAAAATAGCACTCACCACTCCATCACAGGATTAATCACTCAGAAATCAATCAGAAATCCACAAAACTGCTGGCTTCAGGCTTGTCTGTTGTTGGGACCTTAGCATATCTAGTAATTGCTCAGTGAATTTGACTCCTGGAGCCACCATATACTGCTGCATACCTTAGAAAAGTCACTTAATCTCTCCATGCCTCAGCTGACTTATCACTGAAATGAGGATAACAATATAATAATAACCCTGGCCACAGGAGATTGATATTAGAATAAAATTCGTTAATGTTTATAAAATCACTAAATACCATACTACATATAAGTGTTTGGTTTTTAAAATGAAAGTTGAGCTGAACTGCAGGCATATCAACATCACACACTAGAACATAAATGAAGAGCTTTTGGTGAATGATTTCCGTATTCCAAAGTTGTGTTTGTGTGTGTGTTTTTTTTACTTAGATTTAGACTGTGCATTTGGTTTTTTGGAGCTGTAAACAATGGTTGGGCAAATAATTATTTTTTTCTCTCCCAAAGGGAGAAGAGAACTTGGCTCAAATAAATCTTGTTTCTCACAGCTCATTCATCGAGGAATAAGGATTTCCTGGTACCAATGGAATCAGAAGAGGAAGAAGAGAGAGAATTGGGGATAGAAACATTTTATCCTCATGCCCCTACCCTCAAACTCCTACAAGCAATCTGTCCAACTCAATGTCTGCATTTGGGGCTTCACCTTCAGAAAGGCATGATGGAAGGTTATAAGAATTGACTTCAGTGCCTGAAAATGGGTTTTCTCACTCCCCTCTCCTCTCACATCCACCCCAGTATCATCCGCCATCTGTCACATCTTGCATGTGAACTTAAGACTCATATGGAAAGTCTCTCTTTAAGGCTAAGAGTCTGTGAGTCTAAGATGCAAAGTTAGAAATCCTCCAGCTTGACAGACTGCCTAGGAGGGTAAAACAAAAGATCAGTTAACACAAAATCTTCTTAGCAACCATCTTACTGACCATAAGTAAACATACAGACATATTAGGATACAGAGTGGAAAGGGTCTCCTGGTAGGAAAGAAAATATCATATTTGGAAGTAACCAAAAATAAAAAATTTTCACGTCAGAAGCAATGACCTGAGAAAAGTTGCTGGTAGAGTTTACAAAGGGTTGATTTATTGCATATCCTAAAGGAGCATTAGGAGGGCAGGACATATGGGAGACCCTTGGGGGTGCCTTAAAGCTCTTGGTCTATGCGGTTTCTTAGTTTAAGTGCTTTTAGTAGCTTGATTCATTTTAAGGTTCCTTGTTTTCAGTGTCTTAGAATGACTAACAATTACTTTGTCTTATCAAAAAAGTGTCATTTTGTATAATTTTAGAACAGTGGTTGTCAACGAGGGGCAATTAGGGGGATATTTGTCAATGTCTTGGGATATTTTTGATTGCTACAACTTGGGGGGCATGATAATGGCATCTAGTGGGTGAAGGTAAGGGCTACTGCAGACCATCCTACAATGCACAGAACATTCCCCACCATGAAGAATGATCCAGCACCAAATGCTGATGATGTCAACATTAAGAGACCCTAGTTTAAACAATGCAAAAGTATTTTGCTCAAATGATCCCACTGGGACCCAAACAATTATGCTAAGAGGTTAAGTATTATCCTTCCTCTTTTGTTTCTCACATGAGTATGGAGGCCTGCCAATGTTGTCAAGAGACATCGTTCTAGACAAAGCTAAGTATTGACTCAATACTATCTGACTCCTGAAAAGTATACCATGTGCATGGCTTGGAAGTCCTGTAAACAATTGTGTGTGTGTGTATAAAAAAGAGGGAGGAAAAGTATTGCTAATGTTTGTTAATCAGCTCAAGTTTTGAAATGTCTTGTAAAACTTGAGATTTCTTGAGGAACAGAGCAATGCAGTTAAGGACATAAGGTCATATATTTATCATAGATAGATTACCCAGTTTTGAAAGAACAAGGAATACAAGGAAATTGCCTTAATGCTAAAACCATATCAAGTGTAATTCAATCTTTGACTATTTAGAAGACACTTTCACCCTTAGGGCTCCCTATGGACCTTTCCTTGTACGTAGGTTGATTCAAAGGTATTTAGGCATTTAGGATAATTATGACATATAGAAAGCAAAACGCATAACATGTGAAAGATGTGCTATCCATGTCACGGATAATGTTCAGTAAGGGATGAAGAGAAGCAATGAGTGAAATAGCAAAAATAACAAATGAGTAAATAGATCTATGTCAACAGCAGGTGTCTAGGAGAATGCAAAACTCGAAGGGTCAGGAGAAAACTTCTAAATACAGATCAAAAATGTTTTCATATAGTAAACGAGAAAATATCACGAATGGTATGTCAATCAGGTTGATAAAAATATCTCAGATTGCATGTGAAGCCCCCACACTGTACCCCATGATAGAACTAATGTACACAGCTATGATATAATAAAAAAAATACATTAATGTCTCAGAATATTAAAAAAAACCTTAAAATCCACATACAGAGAAATTTCCATTGGTCAGACTTCAGCCAAAAGCCACAGATTTATTATATGAAGGGCAGAGTGGCCAATGTTGATACTACGCCAAAAGTCTGAGTGGCCTCAAGTACATGGCCAAGGTTCCAAACAACCCTAAAGGCTGGGTTACGCTTGTCATTTTGTAATTGGTTTCACAACCACTTCATTTTTGAGGTTGAAAAATCTGGCAACCAGAATAAGTCTCTATTTATGTCTTCATTACATTTGTTGATGCCATGTTTGTAATGGGGTTCACTCCATCATCCATTTTGTTTATTTGTTTCAAGCAAGGGTCAATCCCAGTATCGTCAGTTCTCTACTGGAATTTAATTTCACAGTGACGTCTTTGTCACTTGAATAGTGTGATTTTTGCCTTGTGAATAAATTGATTCTCCATTAGCCTTTTAGAACCCAGCCTGTTTTTATAAAGTGGTGAGAAGATCAAACATTTCAGCAAATACAGGATATGATAAATATTTTATGCTAGACTTACATAATACAAGTCTTCCAATAGGGCTGAAGCTATTTGGCAGAAACTAAAACATTATCTCAAACAAACAAATAAAAACTTTGAAGAAATGATCTCATCACTCTGAAACTCCTGCAAAAATGTAGATAGATCATGAATATGTTTAAATCTCAGCTGGAGATCCATTATAGTCTGAACTAGACAACCCCTCAGGTTCACTCATCTCACACACCAGCAACTTTTATGATGTGGGACAAGTGCCTTTCCCTCTCTCTAATTTCCTCATCTATAAAAGGATGGGGGTTGAGGTGTTCTACACAATGTAAGAAGTGATTCTTGGCAGCTCCAAAAGACCCATGGTTCTACTATATAATTCTCAGAAAAAAAGAAAAATTCCTCAAACAACAATGCCTTTCAACCACATCAACTTCAAGGAAATATTGTGCTTCTTATTCATAAACATTACACTGAAGTATAACTCTATTAATTTCAATAAACCTTAAATCTAAAATGCAAAAATTCAGGTAGCTATATAGTTTATTTTCTTCAAAGTTTTTCACAGTAGGAGCTAATTCTCTCAGATAAAGCTATTAGTCATTTTTAAAACAAATTTTGGTTTCAAAATGGCCAATCAAATGTAATGTCCAGATTACAAAACAGGCAACATTCAGAAGCTTAAGTATGGGAGTCAGGTGGACACTCTGACTCTATCCTTCATTTCTAGCTGAGAAGTGGAGAAAGGTATACCTTAAACCTAGTCTCAACTCAATAATGAGAATAAAAGAGTCTAGTTCAGGAAATTGCTCCAAAGACTACATGAATGCATGAGCCAATACATTTAAAGGTGACACAATGTGGGCTCAAGGTAACACCCCAAAATACAGTCTTAAAATGTTAATCATTTTATTATTCACAGAATAAGTGTCTTACCATCACATCAACAGCATGTTTTCTGCCAGTTTAAATAGTATGCTGGAGTAAAATAATTACAGTTTATGATTTTGAGAAAGGATACAAAAATTCTCAGTTTAGGAAGATAAACAAGGGTGATGCCCTTCTGGATGTGCAAGAATGGAGCTGCTACTATTTGCCCTCCAGTTGACCTTCTGTTTTTATTTCTTTTTGAAGTCCTGCTTCAAAATAATTCAGAACAATATGAAAAATGAGCCTTTTCCTAAGAAGAATTAAGAAACAAACTATGACTTAAGAATTATTTTATTGTTTTCTATGAACTTCTGATTTACATATTTTTTGTTTCTTATGCTGGGACAATATCTTATTTATATTTATATTCCTAATGGTTGGTACTTATTGAGTTTTCAATACAAGATTGCTAACAGTGTGTGCAAATGGCTTTCTCCATTCAATAACCCATTTTGATTGTCATATTTGGGAAAATTTATAACAGTAGCAAGAACCTTTAAAATCTGTATCTTTAAAATACCATAAAATATATTTATAAGGATTGAGAATTTATTAAGTCTAAACTCACAATTTTTCTTCTTCAAATTCTATCAGAGTGTGGTCTGGCATTCAGAAGGTTGCAAAGCAACAGGTAGAGATGCATATTTAGAAACTGCTTTCAGGTAATTCCCATGGCCTTTTTTTCCTTTGAAAAACCATGTTTTTGTTTTTTTACACTCTTTGTCTCAGGTAGCTGCCTACTTATTTGTTAAACACTTTTCTGGCATTTTTCAAACTCTTCTAACAAGAATGAAGGAATTTGAACTTCCACTATACCCTATCTTTTCCAGGTCTACATCCAATGGTTCCCCCCCACTTCAAATTCGAAGACAAATTTGCAATGGAGATGACTATTCAGTAAAATGTTATGTGTATTGAATCAATTTCTGCTTCTATTTCTCGATAAAACAGTACTAGGAAATATGACGTGTCTTTGGAAATGAAAAGAGGAAAAAAGACAATCTACTAAGTGGGTCATGGTAGGTACACAGGCTTTGTTTGTTAGCAAAATAGACTGAACTCAACAGTAAACACCCAAGAAATTTTTTGGAAAAGGAAAGGTTACAAGAAAATCTGAGACACATCAGCCTCACATTCTTTGGAGTCGTTTGGGCAGTGGAATCTTTGGCCTGTCCAGAGACCTAAAAATAACTTATAGTGCCACATGATGGCATGTAGGTAGTGTCTTTCCAATAAAACATGTCACAATACTTCCACTGCAGTGTGGAAACAGATGTTTGAATTTCCAAGTGAAGAATGTGCCTGAAGTCTAAATGGCTTCCCTTTAGGGTAAGCTTATTTTCCATGGCAGCAGAAGAAAAACAAAGGAATTACAAACGATTTTGAGAAAAACAAACAAACTAACAAACAAAAAACTTCTTTCTCTTATAAACCACGACTTCCTAAACTTTTTTGTGTGTAACAATCAGGTAGGCGCATTGCTGATTCCACAGGTCTGGTTGAGGCCTGAGTTCTGCATTTCTAATCATCTTTTAGAGGGTTCACTGGCCCATCATCCACACTTGGAATAAGATAATAGAGTATTTCTAAATGGGGATTTTTCTCTAGTCCTTTCTCTTTGATTACCCAATTGCAATCCAAGTTTACACAAGTAGAAAGTGAGACACTAAAAAGCCTAGGTGAGCAGGCATGAGAATGGACCTCTATTTTTAATTCTGTTTCTAATAAGATTTCTATTTCTGTGCACCTCTTTTTACCAGGGGGAAAGTTACCTAACACATTTCCCTTATGTCTTATTGAACAGAACGGTATCATAGGGCCATATTTAAGCCACATGGAAGGTTGGGAAAGATAGCACCTGGTGTTTCCACTTTCTTTCCTTTAGGAAGGAGAAAGGAAATGGCTATTGGTCAGGTGACCAGCAGTGGGAGCCACCTGCACACTACCGGGATCCATCTCACTCAACAAGACACAGCCTTTGAAACTACACTTTGAAGATACACCCATCCAATTTCATGAATTTTTATACAACAAAAGGTAAAGAACCACTGATCCAAATAGTCCTCTTACCAATGTCCCAAGCAATACCTCAGATGTGGTCCCAAGTTTTCAAAGTGGAGAGAAGAAGGTAATAAATGGGTATCTGGGAACCTGAGCTGATTTGAAGCTTGAGCAATGGTTGAACACTCTTTGGGCTTTATGGACTGTGGATTAACTTAGTGCTGGTTCCCACTCTGGGCTGCATGACAGAGTCATGTGGATAGCTGTTAAAAAATACTAATAACTTGGGGCCACCCCTGGGGATTTTTACTTTATTAGGATACAGCTTTGGCAGCAGAATTATTTTCCTTTTATTTGTAGTTAAGATATAACCATTGTACATATTTATGAGATACAGAATATTTCCAAACATGTAGACAATGTGGAATGATCAAATCATGGTAATTGGCATATCCGTCACCTCAAATATTTATTATTTTATTGTGTTGCAAATATTCAAAAGCCTCATTTAGTGATTTCATCCATTTTTCATGGCTAAAAAAGTATTCCATGTGTATATATACCACTTATACGAAAAATGAAAGTAAACTCCTATATATAACCATATGCAAAAATAAACTCAAAGCAGATTAAAGACTTAAACATAAGTTTGGAAACCATAAAAAATACTAGATGAAAACATAAAGACATTGATCTAGGCAAAGATTTTATGGATAAACACAGATGTTTAGATGTCAAAAAGCATAGGTAACACAAGCAAAAATAGGCAACATTGATTACATGAAGCTACAAAGCTTCTATACAGGAAAGGAAACAATCAACAGAGGGAAGAGATAATGTAATAGAATGAGATATTTAGACACTTCATGTGATGAAGGACTAATATCTAATATCTAGAATATATAAGGAACTCAATAGCAAAAAAATGAATAGTGTCATTACAAAGAAGCCAAGGGATTTGAATTAACAATTCTCAAAAGTTATTAGAATCTTTAAAAGCTCCTGGGTGAATCTAATATTCATTCAAAGTAAAGAGCCACTGCCCTGAAGCTGGGTTTTGTAGTGTATAATGTGCTGTTCACAAATCACCTGAAAATCTGGTTAAAATGCAGATTCTGATTTAGTAGGTGGGGGTGGGATCCAAGTTTCTGCATTTCTCAGATACTGCTGGGGGGTATTGGTGTTGATGATCTACAGACTTTGTTTGGAAAGGCCCTGAAGCAGTGGTTTTCAAAGTGTGATCCATGAACCAATGTGATCTAAAAGTGTCACTCCACAGCAAGTGAAGAATTTGAGAGCACTCAATTAGAAACTTTTATCACTATTTGATTGAGACACCCTAGTGTCAAATTTTGTATTTTACAAAGTAAAACAGAATACAACAAAACTTCGTAGTTGTTTAGCACAGATAATCTATGAAACCCCAACCTAGAGGATAATCCTGTCCATTCTGTCCATGAAGGTGCAAACTTGAGGCAGAAATTACATCTTATTAACTATTGAATCCCCAGTATCATGCCACAAAGAGCACTTAGAAAATGTTGGTTGGGCTTGGCGCCTGTGGCTCAACAGGCTAAGGCACTAGCCATGTACACCTGAGTTGGCAGGTTCGAATCTAGCCACGGCCCGCCAAACAACGATGATGGCTGCACCCAAAAAATGGCTGGGCGTTGTGGCGGATACCTATAGTCCCAGCTACTTGGGAGGCAGAGGCAGGAGACTCGCTTGAGCCCAGAAATTGGAGGTTGCTGTGAGCTGTGATGCCACAGCACTCTATCCAGGGTGACAGCTTGAGGCTCTCTGTCTCCAAAAAAAAAAAAAGGAAAAGAAAATGTTGGTTGAATAAATGAATAAAATATATTGGCCATCTGGTTGTGGCTAAGGATAGACATCAAAAAGAGACAGGCCTAAGCTTTTGTGACTTCAATATGCAGAGAAAATGACTAGAAAGTTGGGGGAAGGTTGAAATTGACTCTAGTTTCAAGCATTTGCTGAGAGCATCTACACTATACTTTGGAGACACAAACATGAGCAAAATATGGAACTGGACCCCAGAAAGCTTTGTTTTCTGCCCTGCAAAGTATGAACCAATAACATCACTGCTTGGTAGAAATGCAAAACCTTGGATGGCCCTACACCTGCTGAATCAGAGTCTGCATTTGAACAAGATGATTACCACACATGTGAAAACTGGAGACATGTTGCTCTAAACAGGTAGTTCTCACCCCTTGACTGGAATCACGGGAGTAAGTTTTAAAAATCTTGATACATAGACCACCCTCTAGAATGAAATATGAACCTCTGGGGTGTGGCCCCCGCATCAGTAATTTGTAAATCCCACCAAGTGATTTAATGTGCAGTCAGGGCTGAGGACCACTAATTTGGAGCTCTGGTAGATATATGAAAGTGAAATGTCAGTCTGAAGAATCCATTCATTTGATGAGAAATATCTCAGATTGTATGTGAAGCCCGCACACTGTACC
>CAUYON010003308.1:0-14143 GCA_963573935.1 Arctocebus calabarensis
GTTGCAGCTGTCATTGTTGTTTGGCGGGCCCGGGCTGGATTCGAACCCACCAGCTCAGGTTGTATGTGGCTGGCGCCTTAGTCTGTTGAGCCACAGGTGCCGAGCCTATGTATCTTTCTTATAAATATCTAAATTTATCAAACATAGAACTTTCATTTTTTTTCTTAGCACAGAGATTTATGTGTCCTGTTACCTAATACAATGACTGCCACATGGGAGGCAGGAGCTTATTTAACGTATGTGAAAGAGTAATTGAATGATCCAATGAATACTCAATTGAAGAAGCATTTCTCTCTGTGCCATACACTGGCATATAGAAGATTTTCAACAAATATATGTGCAGAGAAGAGATGAGTGAAGTGTTTAATGCAATTGCATTCAAAATGGTGGAAATTTATAAAATACAGATAACATTGTGGCGATGGCTCTCATAGCCTTTCTGCATATTCATTTCAAATTGTAAAAGCTCTGAGAATATTAGCCCTTAAGCCTAATCTAGGTTGTTCATTTGAAAAATTTTCTGCATTTCATTTTGGATGCCCTGAATGAAGCAACCCCTCTTCTTTTTCTATGCTATAATGTTCATTAGAATAGAGAATCAATCTTGAATGACACTGAATAATTTTCGATCCATGCAAAATAATTGCAGACCATTTATTTTCCCTCTCCTTCTTACCCTTTCTTCACAGAAAAATTCTATGGTCCTTCAATTGTTTGTGTGATTTTCCATGAACCAATGACTACACATTTATGTTGTGAGAATTTGTAGTCTGAATTGTGGCAGAATGGCATTAACATGAATCTGAATTATGCATATTTAGTGCAGAAAATAAGAGCAGGGGGATAACGTACTGTATATTTGTGAATTTTTCTTCTTTACTCTGACACAATGTGAGTCAGAAGCAGACAGGTCAAGGCTAGATCTTAGTATTATCTAAATAGGAGAAACTTGAGTAAAGGACAAAAGTTGTCCTATTCTCTTACTGTTATATTTCAGGTTTTGTGACAGGTATTCATTTTGTATTTTATCAATGAAGCAACCACAAATTCTTCCACGGCATTTGAAAGTAAACTTAGGAAACATTAGTAGTTGATTTGAGTTGATGCATTTCAAAAGTGGTGAGGAATTTTGCAGTGAATTGAACATTGGGAGATAAGCACAGGCTAATCAATGTAGAATTAAAAGTTAGAAACAATTGAAAAAAAGGTAAAAGATTGGCAAGACATATAGAGAAAGAACTAAGCACTCATTTTCCACTTAAATGTAGGTGTTTAATAAGAAATGGAATAGATGCCACATACATATTCATATTACTATTATGGTTGACACCCTATCAGCATTGGCATAGAATTGTCAAACAAGTTAGGATATAGATGGGTTTCAGAGTTTGTAGAAATAGTTTGAAATACCCACCCATTCAATAAAACTAGCTTTTCCTTGAGCTCAAGTTTTCACATTTTGGATACAATATATACTATGATATAGTTCTTACAATGCTTACCTATTAATGTAACCACAAGTGAACATTGCCTTTATTTTAACAATATAATACGAAATTTGCTTTTATAAAGTTCTAAATATAGTTATGCAAAATTATTATGTATAATATTTTTATATATTAAACAACACATATCTATTATATATTTTATATTATAATATAATATATTTGTTATATATACAACACATATTTATTTACATATTATATTATATATATTTGTGATAATATATAATTTATCCATATTATAATATATCATCTAATGTAATATATTTATATTATATGATATATATTTATAGTATAATATAATAAATCTACATAGGTTTATTATATTATATATAATGTATATTATATTATAAATGTATTATGTATATACACATATGTTTATATATAAAATCCCACTTCTGGAAAGAAATGTATAAAAAAATTTCTCTCCCATCGTCATTTCTATGACTTTATAGTCTTTTGTTCATGAGCCACATCCTTTCTTCCTCTTTATGTTTTCATATAAATATTGTTGTGCTTATAAGAACAAAAAAAAATCAGTGGCTTGGTTCATATATCAACGTAGCAATTACCTCAGAGAAAAATACCTTCCTAATATTGAAAAACAAAGAGAAAAGTTACTTCTTTCAAAAATTGCAATTTGTTTGTTTGTGATTTATTAGCAATGTCTACATAGTTTTAGAAAATTCCATAATCAGATTTGTTTTTCCAAAGAAGTGCTGAGGAAGTGATGTGATCAGCTTCTACTCATTACAGAAAAACAATTAATTCTGGTAGAAGGATTAAAGACAGACTGGAAAGTGGGGGAATGAAAGCAGATAATAGTGAAGCTAGACTTAAGTAGGTATTCAGGATATGTTAAAAAGCCCGGGTGAGACAAACATATCACAATTTCTCTTATAGTTTATTGATCTTCTTACATATTTGTTCCTTCTACTTGATTTTTCTGTCCCCTTGGACAGATACCTTGGCCTACTCAGTTTTATAGCTTTTTATAGCACTATGCCATTGCTGGAACATAGTAGGCAGTCGGTAATGATTTTCATTTTTGAAAGAAAGATAACTTGTTTTCACAGAATTTATACAGTCTCATACATGGTTTACTATCTAGAAATAAGTTTCATAAAAACTACCTCTCATCTTTGCTAAGTCTTATATCCAAATGTCTAAAATGTGTGGAAGTACACACATGTGTTCACACACATACACATGTTATTTTAGTTTTTAACTCCCAGTAATTACATAGCAATTTTCTTGCCAACATCCAATAAGATGTATTCCTAAAATTGCTTTTACTTTGCAATGATTCCTCGGTAGTGAAGAAGAAGTGCCAGACCATGGAATCTAGAATGGTTATGATGTGACCCAGTGAATTAAAATCTTATTTCTTTCCTTTTATTGTATAAGCACCATAAATTTTCTAATCCCATTTTTCTTCTGAATATTCATAGTCCTTTGATTATGAGGATTTTTTTTAAGAACAAAGAAAGCTTTATTGGTAGTTGATGTTAGGGTGGCATCACTTGTTAAGAATCACTTGAGGTAATTTAATAATTTGCATTTCTTTCATGTGTGTTTGAAAAGTATACTCTGTTACAGTCAATAGGTACTGAAGTCACTCACATCAAACCTTGCCTTTTTACCCCCTCTCCTGTGAAATAAAATATCTGAATCAAGAATTACCATATCCTAGAGGCTTAGACAGTATAATTATGCCAATTTTCAAGGCAGCTCAAATGATTACATAAAATGTATTTGAAGATGAGTATTTTGCACTGATCACTTGATTCAGTCTCATTAAACAGATTACCTTATTCCCAGACACCAATTAATGCAATGGCTGGAGGATGAATTTCTCCATATTCCTAGCCTTAGTTCCCCCATCAAATTAGGCGCAGAGAAAAATGAAGGACACAGAACAGTGGGAATGTAAAGAAGAATTCTTAAAACAACTACTAACTGTGATTATAATATGTTGTAAGAGAAATATTTTCAAGTCAGAGCTGAAGTCATGGCATCTCAAAGTTAAAATATTTTTTTAAGAGATTCATATAGTCCTGGGCTCCATTTGACAAGGGAAGAGTCTAGGGTAAACTGAGCTTATGATCTTAGAGATTGCTGGATAAACCTTTCTCTTTTACTAGTAAGGAAAACCAAGTCCCAGGAGTTGTGAAAGTGCAGAATTTTTGGAAAGACTAGAAGAATTCAAGAGGACCAGGATATAAAAGATGCATTGTGAACAGTACACTTTCCCTTTTACTCCACAAGTCATTCTATTCAAATTCTCTAAGGAAAAGACCTCTTCCTTGTTTGCATCATCTATATAAGTTTACCTCTTCCGTGAGGTAAGAACATTCAAAAAACAAATGAAATAACTTATACAAAACTCATTGTAACATTTTATTTATTTTTCTTTTTAAATAATTTTTATAAAAAGGCAAAATACTTTTTAGACTCACATATCTTTTTCCTATGTGTTGCCAGGTCTCTTTTTATGTCTAATGATGTTGAGAATGTTATAGATTATGAATTAAAAATGTATTCTCACTTTCATGTAGGCAATAGACTTGTCTATACATCCAAGTCTCCACACATCATAAAACTGTTGAACATGTCTGATCATATTAGTCACCAAGGTGGCTTTGAGCTCTGCCACTTAATGACCATGAGACCTTGACATGCTCCTGACCCAATCAGAACTCAGTTTACTGCTCAGGTGTGTGGTTTGCTACTTTCCTTCTAGTGCTATTGTAATTGTAAATTTCACCTCCCAATAACCAGCTGTGGCTTCTCACTTATGCTTCAAAGAGCTTGTCTCTGGATACCTCATCCAAAGAATCTATACAGCGATATATCATCCACAGTCTCTATTTAGTAATATATCTCTATAGCAATATATAGTTAGATCTCTTTTCTGGACACACTGAAACTGGAATGCCAAGAAAAAGCAGATCCACTCTGTTGAAAATAATATAACTTAATATTCTCCTAGTAACTAAGAGATGTGGTGATAAATTACAAAAAAATAATATATTAAAGTTCTGAACCTTGATATGGAGGCTAATTTCAATAGGGCAAAATTTCCCACCCATTTCAGCAAGTTTTAATATGATGAGCACTGCATCAAGACTTAAAAAATATCCACCATTCTTACATATGTTTTCTGTAGCTCCTTGATCATATCAATTCACATCTTTAAGTTGCAATCTTCTAGTTTAAATGCAGGGATGACAATTTGCTTTGCCTTCCTGGAAAATAAGGCAGAATAGATTGAAATGGGGGAGAAAATTGTTTTGTATGTGAACAATTGTACATTTTAAATTTAATGCCTATTTTATATTTATCTTCCTTGAAGTTATTTTTAATAATCTTTTAAATATTTAACCTAACAATCTTTTAAATATCAAATATTTAATACAGTAGAACCTCCATAGTCAACCATTATCCTACATTGACCACTTCTTTATTTGGACCTGATTTTCATAGACTGGACATGCATCCCAGGTACTCTCTGGATGCTCCTTATGTTGACAACTTTCATATGTTGACCAGTTTGTTACAGCCACTTGAGTGGTCAATTATAGGTTCTACTGTATCCCTCTAAATTAGGGATACTATCTTTTAATAAATTTAGAAAATAAAGGAAATTCCAGATCAATTTCACCATCCAGAGACAATTTTTTATTTTGTAAATTTGGGATTCTGAGCCATTGGATTAGAGCCTTGTTCTGCATGAGCCTTGGTTATCTTTTGTAGTACACATAAAAAGTGAAGTCAATATTATCTTGAGGCCTAACCCATATTTACTTAGACCTTATCTCCTGGATTGAGTTTTGTGGGGGGAAAACACTTGTCCAGCATTCAAGACTACTCCTGAAAGTAGGGTATAAATGTCTTACCACAACTAATAAGTAAATTAGGTAATACTTATGTTAATAAGTTTGATGGAAGAATTCCACATGGTATACCAAATCAGCACATTGTACCCTATCATTGTACACAGTTATGATTTAATAAAAAAAAAAAGTTAACAAAATAGACTGCTGGGTGCAGTGGCTCATGCCTGTAATCCTAGCACTCTGGGAGGCCAAGGTGGGTGGATCATATATAAATATATATTCTATGTACCTTGTATTGAACTTACAAATTTGAGACCAGCCTGAGCCAGAGCAAGACCTCATCTCTAAAAAGAGCAGGGCATTGTGATGGGAGCCTATAGTTTTACTTATTTGAAAGGCTGAGACAAGAGAATTGCATGAGCCCAAGAGTTTGAGGTTACTGTGAGCTAAGACACCATGACCCTCTACCAAGTGTGACAAAGTGAGATTCTGTCTCACACACACACACACACACACACACAAAAAAAGAAGTTAACAAAATAGAAAGCTAAAATCTAAGGACAATAAGTCACATCATAGAGGGGCCTAAATGGCTGATTAAATAGATCACATTTTATTGTACAGAAAACAGAATGATGTAGACATTGGCCAGGAAATGTTAGTATACACAAGAATCATCTAGGAATATTTTAAATATCTATTAGAGCAGGGTTGGTAAGTTCCCATGTAAGAGGTATAATGTATAGGTACAAGACACACTTTCTGGATAAAGATCACAATTATAACTCAGAATTCATCTTGTAAACTCAAACAACATAATCTAATCATTTGTAACCTCATATGAATTAATAGTAAAATATGGCTTTATAAAGGGTTATTTTAAGGTGCATGCGAACTTTATAGACACATAGGTGTCCATCTGTGTCCTGCATATGTTTAACGTATATAACCTTAGCCTAAAAACTAATTTAATTTTAAAAGACAGATTACAAAAATCAAAGGTCATTAATAAATATATAAGAATTGAAAATATTTATACAATAAGCCTATTATGTGACAAGGAAATAAAAAAGTGCACATACATTTGAAAGATTCAACTTCAACCGTAATTAAAGAAATTCATTATAATAATAGTGTGTTGGCATGGTTGTTCAAAAGTTTTGTTTTTTTTTTTTCTGAAGTTTTTGGCCAGGACTGGGTTTGAACTCTCCACCTCTAGTCTATAGGGCCAACACTCCACTCCTTTGAGCCACAGGTGCCACCTTGTTCAATATCTTTTAAAGGAGAAGTTTATTACTAATATCCAGGAGTAGCAACTATGTAGGACAAATTATAGTCTCATGAACTAATAATGGAAATCTAAAATGGCATAGAATTTTCAGACCAAACTTTGTAAACATCTGCGGAAATTTTATTTATTATTTTAATTACTGTTAGAGATAAATGTTTTGTTCTGTAGCCCAGACTGGAGTGCGGTGACCTGATCATAGCTGACTGCAGCTTTGAACTCATAGGCTCAAGGGACTCTGTCAACTGAGTAGCTAGTTATATAGGCAAGAGCCATCCCTCTAAGATCACATGTAGGAATTTTAAATGTCTAATACCTTTACTTAGTATTTATAGTTAAAGATTTTTATCCAGGGGAGAAAGCATAAAAACAACAATAAAAGCAAAAACAAAAATTAAGCAAACCAAAAACTTGTCCCTTTTTGACAAAAAGGCAAACACTGGTTTTATCGAAAACTGTTCAGTAGCAAAATGGGAACTGAACCAAATATTCACATTAGTGAGAAAATATTTATACACAATAAGATCCATCCATTAGTTTTCTATGCAATATTTTTTAAAGACTCTGATCTTAAGAATTGTCACAGAATAAAATATCATTGAGGGTTGTTTTGCTATCGATATTTATGAGTTCTGAAGCATGTTGAAAGTTTCTTTTCTTCCTTATGTTTTTTTCCTTGTGAAACTCAGTTCAAATATTGAAAATATAGCTAATTTATTATATCATGAGCATTTAAGACAGTGTAAAAACTGGACATAATTACCCAAAGAGACAAGTTTTATTGTGACACCTAAATTGTTAGCTTGAATTCAAATGAAGAGGTAAACCTAAAATCAAATCTCCTTTCCAGGTCTCTGTCAAGAAGAATTATAATGGCTTTCCAATTAATCATTATTGATACAAAGCACTTTGAAATTAAAATGGAAACGAGAATCACTGTAATTAATGCAAGCAATAGATAATACACTCATTAACTTTGCTTCTTTACCATTTTGTGAAGTGCATTTTTTTAAACACTAGAGAGCTGGAGGAACATCTAACATACTTGTTTAACGTGTTTAATCAAACTTTAATCTTTAGATTCCCTCAGATCTGAGCAACTGGCTATGTAAATTAAAATGAGAACTCTAAACCAAAATTGATTAGTTCAGTGTTTATAAAAGCTATTGTATGCTTCTCAGCTGGAAGGCTACCCAAAGAGTTTACCTTCTGCATTGCTGGAGAACCACAAAGGGAAATATTTAATTAAAACACAAATAGAAAACTAAACAATGAAAATAAGCAAATCTTCAGAGAAACCTGCAAAGGAAGATAAGAAGGAGTGGTTACTTTTTGCATTAGTCAGTTGTGAACGTATTGATTATGGAACTAGCATAGTTGTTTAAGATAGTGGATGCAATTTATGCTAAAATCATCTCCTTTCTACCTGTCTCATTAGATTTGTTAAACTGTTGAATTCTCATTCATATATATATATGTATGTGTGTGTGAGAGAGAGAGAAAATTTATTTAAGTTTATAATTAAGCAAATAAATATATAGATGGAGAATAATGACAGTTTCACTAAAGGAGGAGGCACATGAATAGTCAAGGCAGTAACAGAGACAAAGCAAGCAAAGGCGCTGACTGTAGGTGAGGGGAGAGAGCGTGGGGAGAAATTCACTACTGCATGAGTGTCATGGTTTGTTTTGGGTTGCTATAACAGAATACCTAAAGCTGGGTAGTTTGTTAACTACCAAAAGACCCAGGATTCTGAAGACTGGAAAGTCCAATAAGAATTTGCTCTTCTTATGACAAAAGCCCCCTCCTGTGTCAAAACATAGCTGGAGGCCAAAGGGGAAACAGCTACGAGGAAGGGAGATCCTTGATTCATAATAACCCCCTCTCACAAAAACTAATCTATTCCCAGAAGAGCTCACTCACTACCAAGAGAATGGCAACAAGACACCCACATGACCCACAGGCCTCCCTTCAGGTCCCACCTCTTAAACTTTCCACCTCCCAAAATTGCTGTGCTGGAAATTAAGGTTCCGGGAGGAGTTCTGGTGGGGATATTCGAAACAAGGCAATGAGTAATTTCAAGGCCATCATGTAGGAATGTTAAAAACCTCTAGCATTCTCTCTCTCTCTTTCTTTCTTTCTCTTCCCCACCCCATCTCCCTCTTTCTCTTCTCCTACTCTTTATCTGTCTGACCGCTTACTTAGCTAGCATATCTTCCTGAGTTACAGATTATTCAGGCACAGTGTACTGGAAAACTAGGAATTGCAATATTTTATTATCTACCCATAAGACCCAATCAAATTAGGTATGTTCTCTAATTGTTTATTATTTACACTAGACTCTGAAATCCAAACCAATGGGCATTTGTTTGTGGTGATTTGAACATAAAAGACAGAATTGACATCTACCACCTGGAGCCACCTAATCACTCATTCTTTGATTTTAGACATGATACTCTAATTTTCTAGTCAAATTCAGTTTGTAAGAGAAGTGTGTACAAGGTAGGAATATTTGACTTCCATTTTCAGTTGAAGAGAAAAAGGAAAATTCTAAGGACCAGCTACATCTCAAAAAATCAGTATAAGTAACAGTTCTTACCATAACCAGCAGCTGGGTCTTCCTACAGCATGAGATTTGATTTTTCTCAATAGAAAAATAGTCCTATACTTCACCTTGTACTTTCTTCCAAGAGTATTGCCTCACAAAATGATACTATTATTTTCTTTACTTAGAATCTCTTAAAATTTGCAGACAGAGATATAATACATTTCCTAATTGTTAAAACTTGATGGTGTTCAGAATAATAGTATTGTTTATCCCATAAAGACTCAAATATTTTTGTGATTGGCAGTAACTTATAGTTACTTTTCCTTTTTTGTCTATATAATCGTAATTTTAACTAGGCTTCTTTTGTTATTTTATGAACAAAATAATAACTAACAAATTTCTAATTTTATCAATACTAGCAATCTTTGACATGCTTATTGCACATAAAATGCATACAAAGTGCATGAGGGGGTTTACACGGCTTGTCCAAATGCTAGAGGCAGAGTTGAATAGTTCTGTATGGCTCTAAATTGCCACTCTTTTCTTTAATTCACACCTTATCCATGTATACAAAATACTATAACCTGGATCAGATGACAAAATGAATGTAAAAATGGTTTATTATTTCCAGTTCTACTTACATGGAAATAATCATTATAGAACACAGTCAAACATGTTTTGCAAACAGAGTTAGTAAAGTCAGACTCATTTTAACAATATACATAAGCAGATTCCTATCCAACCATAATCTAAATCACTAAATTCTAAAACTGCATCTTAATTATACTTTAACAAACATTGCTTACCCTTTTCACTTTTCAATGTTGGCATTTTAAAACCACGTAGGGATTAAGATGCACCTCCTTCTCTCAATATTCTGTGAGGACAAAATTAGGCCCAGGATAATTTTTTGAACTATAGCCATGATAATAACACAAACACACAAAAATTAAAAATAATATGAATCATTAAATTAAAATACAGACGCTAAATCCCATGTGTGTGACATATGAAGTATTTTTCACAAAAGAATCATTTAAGGAAATAGCTATTGCCCACATCTCAAAGAAGTGGTATAATTTTAACTTGATCACAAGACATCCACCTCCATCCCGTCAGTTTAGTGAAGATTAACAAATGGCTGATCATTTCTTCAGTTTCTGGAACTGTGAGGGACACTGGATATGCAAAACACAAAGTCACACTGTGCCCTAGAGAGGAGAGACAGACACTTTCAATGCTATCTACAACAGCAGATAGTAAGTCCCCATATTAGAATGTGAACATGGTGCCATGCAAGCACAGAAAAGGTGACAATTTATTCGTCCTCCAGGAAGAACTAAAAAATTAAAGAAGCATTTAAGATGAGCCTTGAAGGATGGATTGTAGTTTATCTGCTAGATAAGGGTAGGGAGCTATTTCCAAGAGGAAGAGACAGTGGGAGCAGAGATATGAAGCCTGAAATTACACAGAGTTTGAGGGAGCATAAATATTAATGTCAAAGACGATACCTACCAGGGGCTCTTCTAAGCTTCAAATACATATTAAGATTTACAAGACTTTCACAGACTTTTGCTGATTCCAGCAACTCAAAAGAGTTTAGGATAAAAACAACAGCATGCCAGCTAATCAGTATGCTCTTGTAGAAGTCCACTGTTCACACACCTGCTTCCCTCAACTCCACCAAGTGAAAGCTCAGGTGATGGAAGAAAATGTATATCTTTCAGGTGTATGATGTAATCCAGCCTACTGTCAAAGCCTCATCTCCAACATAAGCCTTTGTCTGATAAGACATCACTAACCAGTCACAAGTTACCCAGTTACACAAATAGTTTCTGTGTAAAATTGCAGGTCAAAAATATGTTAACAACTCCAGAGGAAAGCTGCTAGGGTTTTACCATAGGACATTACAATTACAAGAGTCTCCTACGTATAGAATTGCAAAGTGATGACTCGATATCAAATTTTTATCATTCATACATAGAAATGCAATTCCAGATACAAATTAATAATCAGGGGTTGTTAGGGTTAACACACGAGAATATACCTTTTTCCAATCTCTGGAGTAGCAGAGAAAAATTAACCAAAAGAATTCAGAAAAGAAAAGGGCTTGTTAACCTACACACTTAGAACATTTATTCTCAAATTTTAGTTTGAAAACTAAGAATTTTTTTAAAAAATTCATATTCTTGGCCTAAACCTGACAATATGCATAAAAATTAGAAGATATAGGTCTTGCACATATGAATGTTAAGACGCTTTTCAGGCTTAGTTTGAAGCATGTCATAATTTGAGAACCAATGGCAATGGGTTATGAGAAAGGAAGAGAGAGAAGACGTAGTTGGATATAACTTCTTCATTCATCTACTACACGTGTGTTAGTTACTGTGTTTGAAGATCAATGCAGTATTGTAAAATGCCCTGCGTTCTTGTATAGAACTTGCAAGTTTTTAAAGCAATGGAGAATTTTGGCTAAGGTTACGCAATGATAGATTCAGCATTTGTGTTCATTTGTTTTATTTTGTGATGTTTAAAAATGTGACCCCACTATTTGAACATATGAAAACAGGAGGAATTGAAGAAAAAGAGGCCAAGTTAATGGTGCTAATGAAGAAAGATTTCATGAAGAAACAGTAAGGTGCTTGTTGTGGGTGAAGAAAGCTAGAAGATCCCAAAAGCTCATTATGAGTTCATGATCTTGGTAACACAGTCTAGATATAGAGCAGGGGTCCTCAAACTTTTTAAACAGGGGGCCAGTTCAGTGTCCCTCACACTGTTGGCAGAACAGACTGTAATTAAAAAAAAAAAAAAAAAAAACTATGAACAAATTCCTATGCACACTCCACATATTTTATTTTGAAGTAAAAAAATAGAACGGGAAGTAATACGATTTATTTAAAATGAAGAACAAATAAAGTTAAATCAACAAACTTACCAGTATTTCAATGGGAACTATGGGCTGGCCTGCTTTTGGCTAACGAGATGGTCAATGTCCGGTTCCATATTTGTCACTGCTAGTCGTAACAAGTTATGCACGTGTGCATCAGTTAGTCTAGATTTGGTTGGAGATTTCAGATGTTTCATTCTGAAAAAAGTCTGTTCACAGACATAAGTGCTATCAAAGATGGTTGCCATTTTGAGTGCATGGTTCCTGAGATTAGGATATGTCTCAGAGGGGAGAGATGCATAGAAATTAGGAAGATACTGCTTGACTTGAATGCGTCTTTCAGAGAATCATAATTCTGTAGTTCAGCCAGTTCCATTTAGTAAATTATATCCACATTTTCTCTTTTTTTTTAATTTAAAGATACTTTATTTTTAAAACAGATCACAACACTAAGCTTTTGGCCCATTCTGCCAATGTATAAGCTACAAATGCTTGCTGAGCAGCAGAGGGGTGCTCTTTCATAGCAAGTCTGAAAAGTGAATAAAAATCCATATAAAACAAATATTCAAATAGTTTCCATAGGAATACAGATAAGTGTGACCCCCATCTCCTAATCTTACATATTGCTGCATTGTGCCAACCCTACTCTTACATTTCAAAACTAGCAATAATTAAGTTAATGCCCCCCCAATCCCTTAATTCAGGCTAAACTAGCAGTTAACAGCTACAGAATGATATCTACACATTAATATTAGCTGAAGCACAAGTTGCTGGGTGACGTTTCATTCCACTTTCCCAAGCACAAGACACAGGCAAAGTGCCAACATCCTGCTCTTCTACTTCGGGTAGATAGTTGAGGTTCTGAATTTGCTGCACAAGTTGCTACATCGGTCATGACATCAAATACTTATTGTCAGCCTCTGAAATCCATTGAAAGTAGAAGCAGCAGCTACAGTGTAAGCACCCATATTTTCAAAGACACCCACATGCATTTCTGACAGGTCACAGTGCTCAACTATCCAGTCAAGGCCATTGCATGTTGGTCCCCATATGCTGAATGAAATACTTCTTATCTGGTTTAGGTCTCTTTTGCAGAAGAGGCTTTACATAATCATGATCATAAAAGATGCAATTAAATGATCCATATACTCCATCACTGATGTAATACATAAAGGTTTGTTCACTGGACTCATCTTCATCATCAGAGCTCATCTGTTCCTTTAATACAATTTTTTTTGGCAATGATATTAACTGCAAGTGTGAAGGCTGATGCAACAGAATATCTGCCTGGCTTAGCTATGATTCTCACCCCAGAGTCTGATGGAAAGTACTTGTCCAATACTGGGTTGATTCAGGAAAACCACCACCAATATCAAGAAAGTATATGCTGAAACCAACCTCAGCTCCCATGTCAAAGACACAGCAGGCATCAGAGATTACCTGCATGAAGGTCTCAGGATCAGTACAGCCGCTTCCGACGTGGAAGCTGACACCAATATTTAGCTCTTTTGCCCAATCCGAAAGAAGTCTGCTGGTTTTGAGGGTGGCACCAAATTTAACACTGAGTTGACAGACTGCTTTGGAATTATCAATGGCAATCCTCAAAACCAATTTGGCCTTTGGATGTGCTCTGGCAACTTTCATCAACTCGACTTCACTGTCAAAAGCTATCACCTGGACCCCATTGTTGGAAGCATACTTAATTTGAGACACTTGTTTACAAGGATTCGCATAGATAATCCTCTCTGGAGGCACCCTGAAACTTTGCACCAATTGTATTTCAGTCTTGCTAGCACAGTCAAATCCTGTCCCAATGGCAGCAAGGGTCTTCACAATGGCTCTACTGTCATTACATTTGATTGCATAAAAGGGAGTGACACGAGGAAGAGCTTTTAGCCATCTTCGGTGTTTCTTCAGAACATCTCTGAGGTTTGCGACATAGAAGGCATCCTTATCATCAGAAGAGGAAACTTCATTGATTTTTTGATCCAGAATGTCCTTGGCAGTAAAACCTTCATCAAGCAAGTGGCAGTCAAACTCTTCATTACTAATGTTGTTCATGGTTTCTTGATGTTTCTT
>CAUYON010003309.1:0-19951 GCA_963573935.1 Arctocebus calabarensis
AAAATCTCCAACTACTATAGAGCTGGAGGAAATCAAGGTACTCATGTCTATTAGAGTTTTTCTTATAAATTGAGGTGCATTCTGGTTGGGTGCATAAATATTAATAATTGAAATCTCATCATATTGAGTATTACCTTTAACAAATATGAAATGACCGTCCTTGTCCCTCCTTATTTTGGTTGGCTTAAAGCCTATTGTATCTGCGAATAAGATTGCAACACCTGCTTTTTTGTTTTCCATTTGCCTGGAATATAGATGACCATCCCTTCACCTTGAGTCTATATTTATCTTTTAAGGTAAGTTGAGATTCTTGTATGCAGCAGATATCTGGCCTGAGTTTTTGTATCCAGTCAGCCAACCTATGCCTCTTTAGAGGACAATTTAAACCATTCACATTAATTGAAAATATTGATAAATCAGTAGAATGTCTAGTGGTCATTTTTAATCCTTTCGTCACTGTGAAAATTGGAATTTGGTAAGACGTTTCTGGGTGAGAAAACTTTTATGGTGGAGGATTATGCTGGTCATTATAAAGGATAGGTCTGAGAATATCCTGGAGAGCTGGTTTAGTTATAGCAAATTTCTTCATCATGTGGATGTCATTAAAGTATTTAATTTCTCCATCGTAAATGAAACTCTGTTTAGCGGGATACAGGATCCTGGGTTGAAAATTATTTTGTTTTAGGAGATTAAAAGTCAATGACCATTCTATTCTAGCTTGAAAGATTTGATCAGAGAGATCTGCAGTTATTCTAATATTCTTCCCCTTGTAGGTAATGGATTTCTTGCATCTGGTTGCTTTCAGAATTTTCTCTTTCATATTAACTTTAGTGAACTTAATTATGGTGTGCCTTAGGGATATCTTATTCGAGTTGAATCGTGCTGGGGGGTCCTCACCTAATGTGCATGATGCAATGGTACATTTCAAAACTATTAAAAATGAGTATAATTGTGATGGATGTGTTACTTAGTTCCATGTAAGCATTTCATATTGTATATCGAAGCAGAACCCTGAACCCCATAAATGCATCAATGTACAAAGTTATAATTTAATAAAAAATTAAAAAAGATTAACAAAAAAATGCCTGTGACGAGTGACGATGAGGACTGGCCGCTGGAGTCAGCCGTGTGGAGAATGCTGCCAGCCTTGTGAAGGGGGTGATGGAGCAGCCGGGATGAAAGCCCGGCCACAATGGTGCAAGAGAGAAGGGAAAGGGGAGGAATCAGACACAGGCAACACCCTCAAGTCTTTCAAGGAGTTCTATAAAAAATAAAAAGGAATGAGGCAGTGGCTTTATGGGAGGGCTGGGGAAGAAAAGAAGAGCATCTAAGACAAGGATTTTTTAAAGATAAAAAATAACAGTACATTTGGGTATGTTTCCCATACAGAGGGGAAATGACAATAATACAGAGGAGAAAGGAGAAAGACTGGACAAATGTCCCTGAGTAGGCAAAAGGAGATGGGACACAGAGTACAACCAGATGAAGTGGGCTTGGGTAAGTGCAGGGACAGTCCATCTGAACAGAAGGAAAGGCACTGGACTGGCAGACACTGGAAAGGAGTGGATGGGATGGAATTACTTTCTAATTGCTTCAATTCTCTCAAAAGAGTGGTAACAAATGATAAAGGTTGAAGTGGTAAAAATCTGAAGCGATTGGAGGAAGAATGAAACACTCATCTAGATTAGTAGAAGAGTGGATGCAGTATGACTCTGGGCTGCATTGAGGGTCCACTGGAGACCCCAGCACGGCAGCTCACACCTGCGATCCCAGCACTCTGGGAGGCTAAGGCAGGTGGATGCCTGAGCTCAGGAGTTCAAGATCAGCCTGAGCAAGAGCAAAACCCTGTCTCTACTAGAAATAGAAAAACTAGCTGGGTGTTGTGGTGGGCACCTTGTTGTGACAGCTACTCAAGAGGCTGAGGCAAGAGGATGGCTTGAACCAAGAGTTTGAGATTGCTGTGAGCTAAGACGTCACTGCACTCCACTCAGGGTGACAGAGTGCTTTTTGTCTCAAAAAGAAAACCACTCATGAAGATTGTGTTCCTTTTCCAGTTACATTCAGTTCTATGAATACATGCAGAATAAGACAAATTGGACTGAATCAACTTGTAGCTTTTCCAAGCAAGGAAAGGATTAATTTTTTTATTTAAGGACTGATTATGGGCAAAAGATTTGTATTGATACTTCAGATGTCAGTTAAACAAGCAGGAAAAGATGTTCGGCATTATTAGCCATCATTAAATAACCACTATACACCCACTAGAATGGCCAAAATTAAAGATTGACAGCATCAAATATTGACGACGTGGAGCAACTAAAACGTATACACTGCTGGTGGGAATGCCAAATGGTACAACTACTTTTCAAAACAATCCCGGCAGTTGTAAAACAAGTGGACTCGTATTTGAAATGTATATGCTTACCATAAGAAACCAGTAATCCTACTCCTAGGAACTTACCTTCAAGAGAATTAAAGTGCACACATGTATTCAAATGTTCACAGCAGCTTGACTCATAAGAGTCAAAAGCTAGAAATAATGCAAATGACCAGCAACTGATAAATGGATAAACAAACAGACTACAACTTAGTGATAAAAAGGAAGAAAAGTCCTCAGAATGTTAAACACAGAGTTACCATATGACCCAGCAATTTTACTCCTAGGCACATAAATGAAGTATATTTCACATAGCAATACTATTTATAACAGCCAAAAGGTGGCTCTATATTTCAACCCAAATGTCCATCAGAAGATCTAAAAATGATTTCTGGGATGGCTACACAACTCTGTAAAACCATTTAATTGTAACCAAGCCCATTTAGTTATTTATTTTTAAAGAGTGAACTGTATGGTGCTACGTATGTGAATTATCTCTCAAGAAAGCTTTAAAAGGAATGAACCATTAATACATGCAGTTAACAGAGGCAGAAGGGAACTTTTGGGGGTGATGAAAAATTTTTTTTTTTTTTTGAGGCAGAGTCTCACTATGTCACCCTGGGTAGAGTGCCATGGCGTCACAGCTCACAGCAACCTCAAACTCTTGGGCTTAAGCGATTCTCTTGCCTCTGCCTCCCCAGTAGCTGGGACTACAGGCACCTGCCACAATGCCCGGCTATTTTTTGTTGCAGTTGCCATTGTTGTTTAGCTGGCCCAGGCTGGGTTCGAACCTACTGGCCTCGGTGCTATGTGCTGGCGCCTTAACCACTGTGCTATAGGCACCAAGCCAATGAGATGTTTTATATCATGATCGTGATGGTGGTTACATGATGATATACATTTGTGAAAAGTCATAGAACTGTACATTTCAAATTGGTGAATTTTAGTTTATTTATATAATCATACCTAAATACAGCTGATTTTGAATAAGCAACAAAAATTCTCTTGAACTCTCACATACTCCTTGAGATTTCTTTGTGTACCCCCAAGGCGTATGCATCCTAATTTGGAGACCACTACAGTAAAGTATCTGTAACATAATGGCCCATGAACAGGTGAAAGAGAGCTGGTCATCCAAACGTGCCTAGGACTGTGAGAAGGTGAATACAAGGTACGTGCATCTCAGAGACTGGAGGCCAAAGCAGAACATTACTGTAGTGAAAGCAAACTGCCATCCTCCACAGACCAAGGGGGCTCAGATACTTCAGTGAAGGTCACTGACCACTTGAGGTCAGTACCGGCCCAAGATACCTCTCCTGCAGTGGCAGGACTGAGACTGCTAGCTGGCTCTTAGGAGAACAGAAAGGGAGAAAGGAATTCCGAGCTCAGTGAAATATTTATTCAAAAAAGACAGTTCCACCTCAGACTAAGTTTTAATGGGCAGGATTAGTGTTTCTACCATTACTGGACACAGGTTCTGAACTGAGTTGACGCTCATTATAGAGAAATAGAATTTCCTTTTTGCAGATGGTTTCCCATCTACATCAGTTTGTTCTCTATCAGTCTAGCTGTTAGTTTGGACATTTACTGGCAACTGCTGGCTCAGTAACTCAGTACCTTCCACAGATAGTGGGTGCTGTGCTGATAAATTCTCCCATCGTAGACTCTTGGCAGTGGATAATCTAAAGATAATTTCTGTGCCCTCTCACCCTGTTGATGGTCTTCCCACAAACTCGAGATGAACTACCTTGCCCTTGATGGGCGTGTCGACGGATCATAGCTGGTTTGTCCTCTGGGTACTTTCTCCAAGGCCAAATAGAAACCTGGAAAATTCCATCATGACAAATTTATTTTGTAGAAAATTAGAAAGGAAACTTCACCCTCTCTCAACTAATTCTGCTACTGTGCTACTTCCAATTTGTTAAACATGGTGCTTTTGTAATAGACATTGAAATTTCTCCAGTTTGGCCAAAGAGAGGCAAGGGAAAGAATCTCAGCAAGTCCCTGAAACATATATTTCTAAACTCTTCTTATACATTAGTCCTTTCCAAAGTTTTAGTCCAGAGAAACCAGGATACAGGAGTTGATTTCACTCTTACCCCTTTTCTCTCTGTTGTAGAACCAAGTTCCCCTGCCAGTTCCTGTTGGGGAGCTTCCTATATGCTATTTCCTCCTCTTCTATCCTATGAACCGCATTGTTCTCACATTATCTACATTTTCTTTCCTTTAGATCACTAATAACAATCTTAGAGGTGATAGCTCAGTGCCCATAGCTCAGTGGTTAGGGCGCCAGCCACATGCACCAAGGCTGGCGGCTTCAAACCCAGTCCGGACCGCCAAACAACAATGACAACTGCAACAAAAAAATAGCTGGGTGTTGTGGCAGGTGGCTATAGTCCCAGCTTCTTGGGAGGCTGAGGCAAGAGAATCGCTTGAGTCCAAGAGTTTGAGGTTGCTGTGAGCTGTGACACCACGGCACTATACCAAGGGCAACATAGTGAGACTCTGTGTCAAAAAAAAAATCTTAAAGGTGATAAAGAATACTGACAGACTTTATAGAAGAAATGAAAAACATACCAATTATTTTCAAAATAATGCAGTTTACATCAATAGTATTCAATGTGTTCTTATACCTTATTACATTTAATATATTGATGTTATATAATGCAATATAATATTAGGATATATTAAAATAGTATATATTATTATAATGTAATATATTATTATATTTGTGGATGTGGCCCTATTGGTATATTTTAAGCCTTTGGGCTTTAATTCTCAACTTTTTTCCTACTCCAGTGGGAGACATAATTCTTATTAAAGACAATGACTCACTACAGCAATGATTTCAAAGAGAGTGTGTGTGTTACATGCGTATATATGTGTGTTTGGGGGTTGTATGTGGGAGTGTGGGAAGCCCATTATAAGAAAAAAACTGATTTCCATCGGGGCCGGTGTCCTTGTGTTCTCCCTATGCCTGCCTGGTTTTCCTCTGGGTACTCTGGTTCCCCCTGTATCCCAAGGATGTGCACATGAGATGCACTGGCAGGTCCAAATGTCCCAGTGTGACTGTAGGTATGTATGAATGCACCCTGTGACAGGATGACATCTCCTGGGCTGGTTCCCACCTTGTGCCATGAGCTGGGATAGGCTCCAGCCACCAGAGAACTTGAACTGGATTAAGTGGACTAGAAAAAAATGAATACAAATTATAGCAAAATAAAAATTCATCAAGTATGCAATAACCATACAAATGCATAACAATAAATGATATGGTACATATGTACTCCATGAGCCCTCTGCCTTGTAATTTTTTCTTTTTTTTTGAGACAGAAACTCATTATGTCACCCTTGGTAGAGTGCTGTGAAATCACAGCTCACAGCAACCTCAAACTCTTGGGCTTAAGCGATTCTCTTGTCTCAGCCTCCCAAGTAGCTGGGGCTACAGGCGACTGCCACACGCCCGCCCGGCTATTTTTTGGTTGTAGTTATTATTTGGCGGGCCTGGGCTGGATTCGAACCCTCCAGCTCTGGTGTATGTGGCTGGAGCCCTAGCCGCTGAGCTACAGGCACCAAGCCAGTGATTGTTTTTGAGGTGATCCTAACAATTTTTGCTTTGCAAACATTTATTCCTTGATTTTACCCACCACTAGTCAAAAATTTACTAAAAATTGCATAATTATCTTACCTGTTTTATTAATCTTTCTTAAATGTATGCATAGCTCACATACATAGGAATGTTTGGGGTCTTTATGCATTAGTGTGGTGATATATTTGTGACCCTAAATACCCTACAGGACACTAACTCACCTAGCCTGTGGTAAAACCGGCTTCAGGGTATGTCATTTTGCTGAAAGTCAGTTTCCCGGAACCTACTGACAATGTTCAGTTGGGACTCAGTGTACAGTATTTCAAAAGTAACTCCTTCGGAAACTTCTTGGATGTCCCCCATAATATAGGTCAACATGTATTTCTACCTCCTCCAAGGTTTAGTGTGTCTTTCACACTCTGAACCCTGCATTGACGAAATAGGAGGAGGGAGGGATGAAAAGAGGGCAGAAGGAAAATCAGCGGCCTCACCGGGCTTAGGGTGTCCAGGACGGACTTCAGTAGGCGCAGTGCAGGAGACCCTCCGCCATGAAGGCCACACACTAGGCCAAGCGTGTCCACTCCCTTGGGAAGGAGCATTACTCTTAAGGATTTTCCAGGGAGATCTGGTCACTTAACTTTATAATTTTAGCTTCATTGAACCCTTTGGTGAACTATGACTTGAAGCCACATAACCACTGGACTCAGCAAACTTACACTGCTGGACCTGTCGCACACACGCACCTTCACAGGTCACATCCAACACTATTGCCAGATCACAGCGTTCCATGTCAGTGCTCTAGTATTTGTCAAGTAACTTTACTTTCATTATTGTAATAGGAACCCTTATGAGTGGGAAGAATTGAATTATGGGTGAACATTTTCCTAAGTGCTGGATGGAAACCATGGGCAAGTGATTCGTGACTGTTCTGTGCTCATCTGTTACAGTGTTCTTACAAACCTTTTGCAGCTCTCCATTTTGCCCCAGAAATTCTTACTTCATCGAAATCTATTATTAGCCTTTCTTATATTACTTAAATCAGATAAGCTAGTTGATTGTTAAATCTAAGCCCGCTGGCTACAGTGACGCATGCCTGAAATTCCAGCTACTCTGAAGCCTGGCCGAGGTGGGAGTACTTCTTGAGACCAAGAGTTTGAGACCAGCCCGGGCAACACAATGAGACTCCATCTCAAACCAACAATGAAAACAGATTCTCAGAGACACTCACGTGTCTTTTCCTAGATTGCTGATACTTTTTCTCCTTCAAAGTACTTTATGAGCACAAGAAACCTCCTGTTTTACTAATGTTATTTACTAATTTTTGGGTTTCTGCTTTAATTTATATCATCATTATTCTCAGTCAGGAATGCCACACATTCCGGTGTGCCAGAATCTGGTTTGCAAGTGTTGGGAGGATCCTTTACAAAGAATGGAACACACATAAAATTATGTACAGTATATTTAATACTTGATAATAACTATTATTTTTACCTTTACTGTACTTTTTATTGTTATTTTAGAGTATATTCCTACTTCTTCAGAGTCTTGCTCTGTCACCTAGGCTGGAGTGCAATGGTCCAACCATAGCTCACTGCAACTTCAAACTCCTGGGCTTACACTACCTTCCTTTCCCCCCAGCCTCCGCCTCCTGAGTAGCTAGGACTACAAGTACATGCCACCACACCTGGCTATTGTTAAAATATTTTGTATATATATATATGTCTTGCTATGTTGTCAGGCTATTCTCAAGTTCATGACCTCAACTGATCTGCCTGCTATGGTCTCCCAAAGCGCTAGGATTACAGGCATGAACCACTGTGCCCGGTCTTCCTCCTATTTATGAAAAAAAAGTTGCCAGGTGTGGTGACATGCACTTATATTCCCAGCTACTTGGAAGGCTGAGGCAGGAGGATCCAGTTTTGTTGTGTTGATTGGGTGTCCGCGTTACCGTCAGCATCAATATGGTGACCGTCCAGGAGGAGGGGACCACCAGGTTGCCTAAGAAGGTCACCAACCCAAGTCAGAAACCCTCATTCAGCTCAGTAGTGGGGTCACACTTGGGGACAGCCACTGCACTCCAGCTTGGGCAAGGCACAAGGTCTTGTCGCTCAAAACAAGTTAACTGTGAGACAGCCCCAGGCACGGCCTTCAGGAGAGCCCAGAAGAAACTGCTATCACAGAGAATGACAGGTCCATGTGCTGCGGCCCCTGGAGACCTTCCCGGGGGATAAGACGTGGGGGTGAAGACAGTGACACTGAGGAGCTGACCCTGTGCGGGCCGAGGCTAATGTGTGCGTTTATGTTTTTATCAAAATATTTAAGGAGAAAAAAGCTTATAGAATAAGGATGTAAAGAAAGAAAATGTTTTTCCACAGCCATACAATGTAATAAGTAACACTTAAAACACAAATACAAGAGTCAAAAAGTTAAAGAAAATAAAAGTTTATGACGTGAAATAGTTACAGTGAGCTGAGGTTATTACTGATGGTTCCTCGTATTTCTAAGTTTGGCGCTGCCCAGTGTGCAGTGTTTATAGGTCAGTGCACGGTAACTCACCCCCCGCTGACGCACCCAGAGCAACTTCTGGCCCTGCGAGCTCCCCTCGGGGTCAGTGCCCTGTGCAGGACACCATTTCTTATCTTTGTTTTTGGAGACAGCCTCGTTGTGTCACACATTTGCTTCTTTTATCTTTTAACATGGAGGTATTAGAGAATTTAAAATTACATCCATGGCTTACAATGTATTTGTTTTGGACAACTGGCTCAACTGAGCTATAACGGAAGTCTGCTTGCTGTGTATGAGGAACACCAAGAGGGCCCAGAGGTAAGTGTGAGTGGAACCAACCATGACTGAAATGGCAAGGCTGGAGGTAGAACTGACATCTGAAATCAACACCTGTTGTCAGAATTTTCTAGGGCACTGTTTGGCCCTACAATTGTGGCAATGTACTGTAAGGAAGGATAGTAGTTAGCAAGGGTGACAGCTAGTCCTCAGTAAAGTCCAGGCAGTCAGCAGGACGAAGGGCCTCCAAAGAGAAGACTAACTCATTTCCCAGACCCACAGACAGAGACTCTCGTCAAGCCAGACCTCGTCTATTACTCCCTCATTCATATATTCTCCCATCTCTCTAGTTCATTATCTCTTCACATCCAAGTTTGCTTCTCCTCAAGTGTTGTTATCCATATTTTTCTCCATATAATACAAAAATGATTAAGAGATTTAAAAAGAAAAAAGTGGGATGGAAAATCAGTTACTGTCATTCACTTATCAGTCGTGAGGTGTTCAAAATAACCAAAATAGGAACTTGTGGATTGAGGAGACAAAACAAGGGTAAACAGGATGTGCTTTACTGATTGAAAAGACTCTGTGGAAGATATGCCTTCCTAAATAAGGGGGGGGGGGGAGAAAAATGTTTACCTTTAGCTCTATTTTCCTCTTAAATACATGGAAGTGACGCTATTTACATAGGTGAACATATTACATAACATGAATTCAGCAAAACTATCCCTGGCCACAGCTAAAGTTTAATTATTAACTGTTTTCCCAAGGTTGGAAACCCCCAGGAAGAAACCATTGTTGGAACGTCAAACTAAAAAGAAAACTGAAGACAACTTAATGCTTTTTATAGGAAATCCTAGCTTTTAAAAATGGGGAAGCAAAACTAAAAGGGGTAAACCCTTTTGCAGATGAGAACTGTGGATGGCCTGAGTGGGTCTGGTAGCTTTCTTACATGTGTCTTGCCGCCCACACTTAGCTTCTACTTCTGAAGTTCCTCTTCGATGAGCCCCTATCTATCCTGCCCCAATACCAAATTCAAATGCTCTCTTTCGCTTTCACACAAAACTGACAAAAGGCTCCCCTTCAACCATCCCAGAAACACTGCTGTCTAAAATTGTCTTTAAAGTATCTAGGGGAAGAGCCTCTAAAAATTTACATGGAAACCCACCTCTGTGGCTCACAACCTTCACGTTTTTTGGCATTCTTCTCAATCTTTAACAAACATTTACTATGATAGGTGCCTGAAATACAACAAGGGGGATGGGAGGACTATAAGTCCATAGAGGGAGGATACCATAAAAATAAAACTATAATGCTGTGAGGCAAGTACAGTGTGAGGAATATACATGGGGCGCCAGGGCCCATTCAGGAGGGTAACTACCTCAGCCTAGGTGAGGGGAGGCAATGATAAGAAATGACGATTCGGCTTGGCGCCTGTGGCTCAACGGGCTAAGGCGCCAGCCACGTACACCTGAGCTGGCGGGTTCAAATCCAGCCTGGGCTGTCAAACAACAATGATGGCTGCAACCAAAAAATGGCCGGGCGTTGTGGCAGGCGCCTGTAGTCCCTGCTACTTGGGAGGCAGAGGCAGGAGACTCGCTTGAGCCCAGGAATTGGAGGTTGCTGTGAGCTGTGATGCCACTGCACTCTACCCAGGGTAACAGCTTGAGGCTCTGTATAAAAAAAAAAAAAAAGAAATGATGATTCAACTGAAGTTTGAAGAAAAAGTAGGGCTTAGGCAACAAAGGAAGGAGGGAATTCCAGGCAGATATAAATTTATTTACAAGATGCTGATGGCAGAAAAGGACAGTAGAGATTCAGGAATATGCGAGCTATTCAACATACCTGGGGGACATGCTGTGTATTAAGAAGCAGAACAATTCACAGCTGGGAAGGGAAGCAGTGCTAGGTCATAAAGAGCTGAGCCTGTAACGCTGAGAAGTTGGGATCTGGCCAGGCTCGTTGCCTCATGCCTGTAATCCCAGCACTTTGGGAGGCCAACGTGGGAGGACTGTTTGAGCCCAGAGTTTGAGATTGCAGATGACATAACTGTACAACAACACAGAGAGACTGTCTCCAAAAAGAAAAAAAACAGTTGTTGGAACTTTACCAAAATGGCAATGGGAAACCATGAGGAAGGGGAGAAACGTCCTCAGATTTCAAAGGTCACTTTTATAAAACAGAAGGATGAATTATCAAGACGTTTTAACCAGAGGCAAAAGATGTACTGGGAGATTACTTGCCAAATCCAAGCAAGAAGGTGTGGGAGCCCGACCTAATCAAACCATTAACAGACCTGTAATCAAAAAGATTTGCAAAAATTACATAGGGTAGAGATTTGTAGAGAAATAACATGAGAGAAGAGAAGGAGTTTACATTGGTTCAAAGATTTCTAGCCAAGGTATCTAATAGATAGGAGCCACACCAGTCAAGATAAGGACTATGAGGTTACAGGGAAAAAAGTTTTCCTCAACATAGTAAGTTTGAGGTCCCAACAGGGTATCACAGAAGGCAGTTGAATTCACAGTTCAGAGAAAGAGCTGAGATGGTAATTCACACGTGACATTTTATATTATTGCTATGACAAAGAATCATGATGCAAATGCATTATGTAAGGGTTCCTAGGTCAGGAGTCCAACAGAGGTCTCTCCAGGTTAAAGTCAAGGTATTGGCAGGGCTAAGTTACTTACTACAAGATCTAAAAGAGAATCCATTTCTTTTTTCACTCAGGTTGTTGGCAGAATGAAGTTCCTTGAAGACGTAAGATTGAAGTCTCCATTTCTTTGCTGACGGTTAGCTGAGAGCTAGTCATAGATTCTAGACGCCATTCACACTCCTTTGTTTGTGGTCCCCTTTCCTTTATCCTCAAAGCCACAAAAAGCCAAGTGGAGTCTCCCTCACACTTGAATCCCTTAGGCTTCCATTTCCACTACATCCCTAGAAACTGGCGGTTTTATCTACCTTTTTGCTTCACTTTTAAGTGCCCATGTGATTACACTGAGTCCACCCAATGCATAAGTGTATTTTAAGGTCCCCAACCTTAACTCCACTTGAAAGGTTCCTTTTGTCACGTTGTATAACATACAGATTCCAGGGATTATCCTTAGGACGTTATTATTCTGCCTACTGTGTAAGCCAATGGGTGCTTGCATACAGAGCGTGATGCTCTGAGGAACAGTGACATTTAGGTGCCACAGAGACAAGATTTCAAGGAGACTAAGAAGAAGAATAAGCAGAAGCTTTAATAAGAGATTTTCATAGGAGAGAAAACAGTTGACTGTCAAGGAACAAAAGAAATCAAACTAGATAAGAAACAAAAAGTCCTTTGGCGGTGGTTAGATGTATAAGACTAATCAGTAACTTATGATAGTTCCGTAATAGGAAAAAAGCTCACATTAACAGAAAGAAAAAGTAGGAGAAGGTGAAGATTATAAAGAGAAATTACCAAAAAGATGATAATGGTGATGTCAGTCAGCTAGTGCTGGATTAAAAAAGAAAAAACAAAAAAACTAAAAAACCCCAGAAACTTATTTTCTCATAGTTCTGAAGGCTCAATGTTCAAAATCAAGGTCCTGGCAGGTTCGGTTTCTCCTGAGGCTCCTTTTCTTACAGGTGGCTGCCTTCTGTCCTGACGTGGATGCAGGCACCTGGGGTCTCTTCTTATAAGGACCCCAGTTCTACTGGATTAGAGCCCTCATTGTATGACCTCATTTAACCTTAATTATCTCCTTAAAGGCTCTATCTCCAAATAGTCATATTGGGGGTTAGGGCTTCAAACCATGAATTTTGGAGTACATAATTCAGTCTATAATAATGACGACAATGCTAACTAACAATGTGATGCTAACATTTACTAAATATGTGCCAGGCAAAGTGCTAAGCACTTCATATATTTGTGAAATAAGCATGACATACCAGATTGTGTTATTTGATCCTCAAAGCAATTTTATTAAGAACTATTATTTTTCTCACTTTATCCTTTGAAGAGCTGAAGCAAGGTCACACAGCTAGTAAGCAGCAGAGCTAAAAAGCAAACAAACTTGAAACCTGGCCTTTTAGCTTGAGCCCATGTTGTCAAATGCTATTATCACTCTACTTTTTCAGTAATGGAAAGGAAACAAATCAGGCAGAGGTTAAGTGAGAATATGGACATGAGGGAGGTTTTGGGCGGATGGGGTGTCTTTTTTTAATAAAACCAGGAATGGCTTGATCAAGTTACTACCCCAAATGAAAAGAGCTCAAGAAAGAAGGTCAAGACTCTTTATCCTACTGTTTTGTGTAGAGGAATGGACACCATGCTTGCAAAGGACAGTTACTGATTCTTATCACATTAAAAGGAAACGCTGAAAACAGGACAGTCTCCTGGCAAGCCTAGAGACGTTTTATGACTTAGGGGCAATTCCCCAAGTAACTCAGTGTTCCGGAATGAGATAAGGGCGGTCACTCACTAATAAGCAGGTGTTAAACCTTGACACTTAGTAGTTCTTCATGAGGGTTGTGGGGAAAGAACATGTGAGGAAAGAACTAACACGTGGCAATCCTTACACATGCAGCCCTTGTATGTAATTACCTTAACTCTGCACAACTGTTGTGTATGTCAATGACCTTAACTCTCCACACCTGTTGTGTATGTCAATTACCTTAACTCCCCACACCTGTTGTGTATGACCTTACTAAATAGCCCTTGCGGAGGGGGCTCAAGGCAACCCTGCAACTAAGGTTAGCCCGCCTCCCGCAAGCTTGCACTTCTAATCCGTGTCACGACTGGTTCCTTCCTGCAGCGATAGAGACCAGTGCCATAGGGGTCACGCAATTTCACTTTAGTCTCTGCCATGATCTTGATGAAAACTGAAGATGCACTGCATAGCAATTTAAATCCTTCTGTCTACAAATAATTCTTAACTACCTAGCATGTGATAGCCACGATATGAGAATCTGATAATATAACATTGAGCAAAACTGTCCTTGCCCTTAAAACACTTACAGTCTAATAGGGAAGGCAGGTACTAATTAAATAATCATAAAGGTATATATAATAATAAACTTAGATAATGCTGGGACAAGAACATAACTCTACAAAACCATCTAATCTAATAAAGGAACCTGATCTACAGTGTTGGAGATCAGGAAGCCTACTCTAAAAGAAAGTTACTGTTGATCTCAAAGTGAAAAGTGAGTAGGGGAAGGAGATGGGGAATAATGTTCTGGGAATGGGGAACAGCAAAGCAAAGGCCCTGGTGTGTGGGAGGCGCTTTAGGACATATGAGGAACTGAAAGGTTAGTGTGGCAGGTGGTCACAGAATAAGGCGCAGAATAGTGAAGGGTGAAGCTGGGGAGAGAGGCAGAGCCATTCTAATAAATTTGGTTTTGATTTCAAAGGCTATTGAAATGTTTTAACAGTACCAAAGAGACACAAGATTGGATCTGTCTTTTAAAAAAAAATCTATTGCAGTTAAGAAAATTCTGAGACCCCAGGTTTCTGGCTTGTGCAACTGGTTGCAATTGGTTGTTGATGGTGTCATGTAATCAGATGAAGCACGCTGTGGAGGGAAGGTTTGAGAAATTTGGTTTTAGATGTTGAGATTAGAGAATCGGTTACATACCCACATGGAGATGTCAAGGAGGCAGGTCTGTGTCCAGGTCTGGAGCTCCAGGCTACAATATGATTTGGGGACCACTGATGTGTATGTTATAATTACTGAAGTATGATCACTGACTGCCTTGCCGAGGATATAGCTAGTGATAGAGAATACAAGGTAGAAACTGATAAGAGACTTCCTGGGTCTGAATCCTAAAGATATAATCACACCCACCCAGAGAATATAAGTAGAAACTCATAAGAGACTGCCTGGGTCTGAATCCTAAAGATATAATCACACACCCCCACCCCCCACACCTTTAATGAACAGAGAGGGGAAGCTGGCCCGGGAACAACCAAAGAAGCAGGAGGAAAGCCATGAATGTAGCACCATGGAAACCAAAGGAAGAGTATTTCAAGAGGGAGGGGTTCACTAATGTCAAATGCTATTGACAGATACCAATGTTTTTAAGAGTTCAAAGAGACTTTAGAAATCATGTGATCCAGTGTCCCCTTAACTTCTCAAATTATGGGATTAAGATGTAGAGACTATCCCAGTTAGCTGGGAGAATTGAACTCAAACCAATAATTCCTAGTACACAATACCCAATAGCCAATACCCTTTCATTCACTTATTTGCCTGAAAACTAGTAGAGGCCTCAGCCTCCTCTCCTTATGAAATTGAATCACCTCCTATCCTTCAGAGTTTCACAGAATGTCAACAAACCTCTACTTTAATGTCATACTTCGGAAGCTTCTCCAAGACCTTAAGTCATAATCCATTCACCAAACTCTAAATTAGGATGGTGACTGCCGTGGAGCTACCGCCAGAAAACGGGCTGCTCCCCACTCTCCCCCACCCACCCCTACCCCCCTAACCAATGCTGTTACACACCAGGGTCTCTCAGAATAGCACCCTATGCTCTGTGTGTTCATAAGAAAGACTGCTTAACTGAAAAACAACCAGAAAAGAGACCTGAGGCTTGCCCTTTGACTGTCAGACTGGCAACTGAGTCATTCCTCCTTTACCTGGGAGAAAGTTAAGCTCCAAGTAGAGATGAAGGGAAAAATAAACGCTGAAAAGTAGGAGCATGGCACACGGTACTGTCCAAAGCAAATATCTGCTGTTAGATTCTTCCTCTGGAGCATGAATCTAAAGGCAGCAGAAAAGTCATAATTTCTGCTGTTCACAAATTTATTGCAATGAATAGAAAAAAAATCCCTTTACTATGAAAAGAAAGACAAGCTACTTCTACAGCAAAGACTAAATGATTGCTGTGTGTGTCCAAAGAAACAGACAGTTCCTGTTACGTTTCTCACCTTCTAAATAAGGTGGGATTTTTTGGATTAAGAATACAGAGAGATAGAAATGAATGTATCTAAACATATGAATCAATAGTGACTGATTCCTAACATGATGAGGCTTGAGTCAGTAATTGTTAATATATGCATTTTATCACCTTTCTGTTTAACTCAAAGACAGAGTCTTCCTTCACAGCAACATGGACCTTGTGGAACCTTCTCCCTCTGGCAGTTTAAGGAAGCTCGGTGTTCAAGTAATTCACTCAGATTCCTAGAGGTCTAATATATACTAATTCACACCATAATCTGTCTTCAGTTCTAAAGACTACTAGTTACAATGTCTGACAAATTGTTGCGTTAAAAAAAATGGATAATCTCAATACTAAAATGAAAAAGGTGTTTGTTCATACTCACCCAAGCACTCATGATGAGTGAGAGCAGAACTTAGCTAAATGCCACATGAAGTTTGATACTACTTAATCTTATTGTAGTTACGAGCACCCGGTAGTTAGGAGCAATTAGCACTTTGCTCATGAAGACTTTCTGTCTGAGCAACTCAGACAGTACTCCCCAGTTTCCAATACAGCTGCTACCCATAATAGTATTCCATGAGAAGATTTGAAAAGTAAAGAAAAGATCATCATATCATAGCTCTGAATATTATGAATAAAAACCAAAGAGGGCTGCTATCAATGTTCAAGAGTCAATTCTTATTCTTCTTTAAATGATTAAAAGAAAAACCAAAAATTTAGTAACAGAGATTGGCTTAGAGGAGGGTAGACGTGTTTTGAGTATGTCTGAATTATTTTTAAACCATGCCCATGCTGAAAGCCAGTGTACTGTAATCTCAGTTCAATTCGGACTCAGCTGCTTTCTAACTATGTCACCAGTTAACAGCTACATGACACTGAACATGTTTTTTGCCTCACTGTATCCAGGTTTCCTCATCTGTCAAATGGGGTCACAACACTTCCCCTCACAGGGTTGCTGAGAGGAATAAGAATTCCTAGAGGTGGGGTGCCGCTGGCACAGAGTAAGCACTGTGCAAATGTTACCTATCATTCCTTAACTTTTTGAGTTAATTTTAGGCTCACAGAAAACTGGATATAATACAAAGAGTAACCTAATTTCCCTTACTCCTCTCCCCCAAATGTTAGTATCTGTTACAACCACAGTACAATTAATTACCAACAACAGATAATAAAAACTGGTACAATATTGTTAACTAGATTTCAGAATTTCTTTTAATTTCACAAATTTTGCCACTACTGTCCTTTTTCTGGGATCCTGTTTAGGAACGACACTGCGCTTAGTTCCTTCTCTCTCGGCTCCTCCCAGCTGCCATCAGTTCTTCCTGGCAGATTAAAACTTAAATGATCAAAGGAACGGTAACAACACATACCAACATGACATGAAACATGATACAACACATGGAAAAGGAAACATCATTGTATAGTTTTCTTACCAAAAATGCATAACTTCATTCTAATTATGAGGAAACATCAGATAAACTCAATATGTATTATTTTGCTAGGGAGAAATGGATTCCAGGTCTTAACCTGAGGCATCGGGACATCTCTTCCACTAATTCACTCCCTCTCCATCCTGACGGGTACGAACAACTCTGTCCCTTCCTGTCCCTTTAAAGAAACCAGACCCCCGCCCCCAACTACTCTGCTGCTGGTAAGCACTGGTTCTGGGCAGTTCACAGCCTGCTGTCTCCTAACTTTTGCAGTCACTGCTTTTAGAACATGTTCACAGGCCTCTCTGGTTTTCTAGGCTCTGCTCTGGGGCCGGCATATTCTTCAAAATTTGGGACAACACCACAAGTAAAGGTAAAATTCTCCTTCTACTAGCTTACCCATTAATCTACTAACTGGGCCACCCAGCAGCCTTCCACAAATGTAAACTCAAAGGTCAAGGGGTCTGGAAGGGAAAGGCCTAGAGCGAGTAGAGCGGTAATGTTTAGGGTTACTGGGACTCTTAGGAAGGATTTAGAACATAAGCTACTTTTTTTTTTTTAAAAAGGTAGTGGGATGAAGGGATGGGACTGAGGGCACAGTATCGTTACTGAAGTCCTAAAACTGTCTCTTTTCTTCTCTCTGTATCCTTGCCTGTTACCTTTAGAAGGAAACAAGGCCGCCATCATTTTTTTCTCTAACTGTTTATTATGAAAAAATTTTAACAAAAACACTGATAAAATTTAGGCTCAGCACCTGTGGTTCAATGGGCTAGGGCGCCAGGCACGTACAACTGAGCTGGCGGGTTCGAATCCAGCTGGCCCGCCAAACAACAATGACGGCTGCAACCAAACAATGGCTGGGCGTTGAGGCGGGCACCTGTAGTCCCAGCTACTTGGGAGGCTGAGGCAGGAGACTCGCTTGAGCCCAGGAATTGGAGGTTGCTGTGAGCTATGATGTCACAGCACTCTACCCAGGGCGACAGTTTGAGGCTCTGTCTCAAAAAAAAAAAAAAAAAAAAAGATAAGGTAAGTAAGACATAAACTATGGTATCATTTATTTCACTGGAATCACCGTCATAAAATACGTTACCCTAGGAGACCTGGAGGAAGAGAACAGTTACTAAGTTCCTAAATGTTGGTGACATTAGACAGATGGTAAGCAATAAACGTTTTAGGCCAGAAGTTCATTTGTAGGACCCAATAATGCCTGTCAAGACCAACAAACCATTAGTAGGGAAAAAGGGAAAGGGTGTTAGTAAGAAAATCAGAAAGAGGAAAATGGGAAGAGGTGAGTGTTATGGGGTATAAAGTGATGTGAGCCACCAAGAGCTGCCTCAGCTGCAGTGGGCTGGTGGTCCAGCAGAGTCTGGACAGTCAAAATGAGCATTAAATTTAGCCATATGCACGTGGAAGGGGTTTTTATTCATCTGGGAGAATAATGAGTGGAGATGATGAGTCACTGTTTGGGTTCCACCTCAAGCAAATGGCCCAGCTTCCCAGCTCCCTGCCTCCTGCCAAGACCCAGCTGATGCTATGTTTGGTTCAGTAATGGGGGATTTATGCCATTCTATGATGTGTGATAAAATACAGGAGGCAAAAGTGGCTATTAACACTGATTAACTCAAAAGTTGACCACCAGCACACACGCCATTGTTTCCAGCACTCTTTAGTGACTGGCTTTGTCTGGCTGGCTTCACAAAGGACAAATGCCATTATGGGAGACCAAATAACCTTATTTAGTCCTCAGATAATAGAGACGCTCCAGGTATTAGCCTGACTGCATTAGTTTGATTTGTTACTACTGTTCACCTTGTCCTGGGCATTAATGGAGACAAAGGCCTAGAATTACCAGCAGCAGAGATAAGCTGTGGATTAGAGCCTGTGTATTTTGGAAGAAAGATAATTATGTCTTGGGTTTTTATTTCCATTTTCCTTTTCCTTGATTTTTCCTCAAAGTTAAAAGTCCAGTGTTTTCCCCCTGAATATTACTGTATTTTTTCTAAACTACTAGCAATTATAATTCCAAAAATATTACTGATTTGTTACATCCTTTAACAAGATTAACCTTTATTTTTAGGTTTTTGAAAATGATTTTAAGGGAAATATGTTAGTGATCTTGTACATTATGTTGCTTCTTGAATATTCTTATAAATTATAAGCTTGCTTTTTAAAAGTTGTAATAGAACTGATATTCTGTTACTGATATCAGAAAATATAAAAAGATGTACATATTACATTTATAGTTATTTAATATTAAAATTTCATGTATTATTGTAATTTTTCTGACTTCTAAGTGTTATTTATTTCATTTATAAATGTAACATTTCCATATATAAATATAACATTTCTATTACGTTAGTATTTTAGTTGTAAATATATAACTTCAGATATAAACACAATTTATTTAAGTTATAAACAAAATTGAATTTTAGGACCATGTATATAAGTTATATAAACATGTCCCTGGAAAATACTGTATTGAGATAATGATATTTTCTCTTTATCAGATATTTTATGGATATGACTAGTTTGTTTTTTTTTTTTTGAGACAGAGCCTCAAGGTCACCCTGGATAGAGTGCTGTCGCATCACAGCTCACAGCAACCTCCAATTAATGGGCTCAAGCGAGTCTCTTGTCTCTGCCTCCCAAGTAGCTGGGACTACAGGCGCCCGCCACAATGCCAGGCCATTTTTTTTTTTTGGTTGCAGCCATCATTGTTGTTTGGCGGGCCCGGGCTGGATTCGAACCCGCCAGCTCAGGTGTACATGGCTGGCGCCTTAGCCCGTTGAGCCATAGGCGCCGAGCCTGGTGTGACTAGTTTTTATGTTTAAAAAACAATCAGTGCAGGCTCGGCGCCTGTGGCTC
>CAUYON010003310.1:0-18636 GCA_963573935.1 Arctocebus calabarensis
TCTTTATATAGTGATCAAGAAAATGCCATGAAGGCTATCTGTAACAGTACGATCAAAATATTTCTGAATGTATATGAATCGTGCCCTATGATTGCACCAATGTACATAATTATGATTCAATAAAATTATTTAAAAAAAAAAGAAGTTATGTTTATCATTTCTATAGTCATTTCCCACTACAGTAGAAATTTATCATTGGCGTAGAATAGTGACTATCACACAGCAGGCACACAATTCATGTGTTGAATTGAACAACTCTTTAGAAACAAAAAATGACTATCAAGAAGAAAAAGATATCCTTACTTCATAGAACCAGGATAAATCATTATGGCAGTTAAGAGTAAAAGTGAAGCTACCTGCCATCTATGGAAAATCTGCACATTCCTATAATAGAAGGCTTCTAAAGACCAGTTATATTATTCCCTAACTCGTGGATATAAGTGAGTCTAACAGTTGGCGCTGGTCAAACCTAGTGACTGACTGTGCCTTGAGGGCCATGGCCAGTGAATAAGGCCAGCAGTTACTCTGTGAAGACTCTAGCACACTAAGTCGATGACTATAGCCACCACGCACATTTATAATTTCTAAAGCAAAGACTCTTATTGGTGCTTTCCTTAGCTGTTTGTTTTATATCTTTTTCTAGCTAATATGTATACTTAGCTTATCAGATTTACAAGTACCTAGTTCTCATTTGCTCCATTTACAGGGTGTCCCAAAAGTTGCCCCCAAACTCACCATGCACAGGGAAAACAGGATACCACAGTCGAATATATCTTTAAACTGCAAAACAGTCACCCCAAACTTCTACAAAGAGGTGGCCAACATGTAGCGAATACTTTGTGAATATTTTGTAATGACTATTTTGTAATCAAAGATACATCTAGCCACAATTTCCATCTTTCCCGCACATGGATACCCCAGAGGTGACTTTTGGATCCGTAGATAACATAGATCCCTGGAGAAAGTAAATACTCAAGTGTTCTCTGATAATAGTTTCTTTTCCTTCTTTTCTGTCTTGCTGATAAAGCTGTGACATCCATATATTTTTCAACCCATTACGACATTCTCAAGGAGAAATGAATTTACTTTTCTTGTTTGTATAATAGTCTACCTGTCAAAAATTAATCCCTTCCTCTGAACCCAGCCAATTGTTTTTGCTATTAAAATCCTACTTAATGCTATCCCATTACTAGGCATCTACTCAGAAAAAAAAAAAAAAAATTCTATTAGATGCTGATCTAAACATGTTGCTCAAACTAATAAATTTTTTTTCCTGATTAATATGGGGATAGAGATGATTAGGTTAATTGTTTGCATTTGTTAGGTAAAGTCCAAGTTGTAGTGAGCCCTTCCCCCAGGAAGTGTGCCATGTACCCCTACATTGTGCCCATGACGTGAGAGTTTACTGGTCTCCCTTCCTCCCTCCCTCTTCTTCTCCTGCTTCCCTCTTACTTGAGTTTAATTGTGTTTTTCTCTCCTATAGGCATGGAGTTGTTCATGTACTAGTTTCAAACTGGTATTGAATACATTGGACACTTGCTTTTGCATTCTTGTGATAGTTTACTAAGGAGAATGTTATTCAAGTCCATCCAGGTCAATACAAAAAATGTAATGTTTCCGTCTTTTTTTTATGGCTGAATTGTATTCTATAGTATATGTATACCGAGGATTATTAATATTTTCATGGGTTAATGGCCTCTTGAATTTATTCTCTCTCTATCTTGGCGATTGAGAATTAAGTTGTGATAAACATTCTAGTGCAAATGTCCTTATGATTAAATGATTTTTCTTTTAATTTCTGGAGAGATACCTCCTAATGGGATTGTGGGATTGAATGGAACGTCTACTTTTAGATCTTCAAGGATTCTCCATACTCCTTTCCTGTATTAGTTTGCCATTCCCACCAATAAGTAAAAGTGTTCCCTTCCCTCTATATCCATGCCAGCAATGCTAGTCCATTTCACTGGTTATCACAGAAAATATCATTGAGTGGCATAATTCACATAATGAATGGGAATAGAAACAGGTTTTCAGGGAGAAAAAAATAGATCTCTTTCAAAATTCTTTTACAGAATTTCTTTGAGGTCTCCTTTGAGAATTTTTTTTTTAATTATTACCTCAACTGCCAAAAATATATTTCTCTGACCTCTTTTCACCAACAGAAAAGTTTTTATATCCAAAAAGACATGACATTTATTAGGCATAAATGAGTTTTAATCTTGCTATCACTTAAAATAAATTTTCTTCCTCAATGTAATAGGCATTAGCTCATTTTTGTGTCTGTATGCCACGTACATCATTGTATAGATTTTACTGATCCACACAAAATATATATTTTTTAAAGATTTAAAGGATACCTTCATAACCATAGTTTGCAGGCTAGGCTAAAAACTTAGCACTACTAACAGTAGGTATATATATTTCCATAAATACTGCTTCAAACTTTTTTGTTATTGCTTACATGTTTTCCACTCTTTATTATCTAATTGAACATGAATTTTTATTTCTAGCATTTATATGATGGACAGGAGAATATACTTCAAATTCAAGAAAAACATATGTATTGCATTGATACGCATTATTTAAGTAACAATTTATCCTTAGAAATGCTCATTGCTAGCAGTTGGCCTTCAAATAACTTGGCTTAGTGTAGTGGTTCCTACCTGTAATGGCAGCTATTAGGGAAGCTGAAGTGGCAGGCCAGGAGGAGGTCAAGACCAGCCTAGGCAACAGTGAGACTTTCATTTCTACAACATACAAAACAACAACAACAACAACAACAAAAACGATCAAATAAGTCAGGTGCAGTAGCTCACTCCTATAATCCCACCACTTGGGAGACTGAGGCAGGTGGATTGCCTGAGCCTACAAGTTAGAGACCAACCTGAGCAAGATCCCCATCTCAAAAAAAAAAAAAATATATATATATATATATAAAAGCTGGGAGCTGGGGTGGGCACCTCTAGTCCCAGCTACCGGGGAGGCTGAGGCAAGAGAATCACTTAAAACCCAAGAGTTTGAGGTTGCTGTGAGCCAAGATGCCATAGCATTCTTCCAAGGGTGACCAAGTGAGACTCTGTCTCAAAAAACAAACAAACAACATCAACAACACCACCAACAAAACCAACCAAATACCAAATAAAAGGGAAAAAAACAAACAAACAAACAAGCAAAAACAAGCATGGTGGCAGATATTTGTTGTCCCAGCTGCAGAATAAGCTCTTATCTCTAAAAGAAGTTAGCTATTGGTTTATGTTCTGTTCTTATTTCCACATATAAAAGCACCTAGATTGCCTATTTTATTTATTTATTCAAGACACAGTTTTGCTTTGTTGCCCTGGCTGGAGTAAAGTGGTGCAATCGTAGCTCACAACAGCCTCATACTCATGGGCTCACATAATCCTCCTACCTCAGCCTCCCCAATAGCTGACTTTTGAATGACTTCCTAAATTTATACTTTGCCACACTAATGCATTAAACCACTCTCTGTCTGTCTGTGCAGCTTTGTGAAAAATACCTGAGTCTGGGAAATTTATAAAGAATAGAAATTGACTTTCCCACAGTTCTGGAAGACTAAGATCAAGGTGGTGAGATCTGGGGAGAATATTCTTGCTGCACTCGCACATGGCAGAAAGTGGAACAGCAAGCGAGGGTAGACCTTTTCCCTCAAGCCTTTTTTATAGCCGTGTTAAAGTATACATGCTCTGCTTTCAGGACTTAAACACCTCCCAAAAAGCACCATCTTCTAACACTGTTACATTCAGGATTAAATTTCTAACACATACACATTATAGGTCACACTCAGACTATAGCAAACATGTAATTTATAACCTTTAGATTTGGGTTACCTAGAATGTCCTTATGTAACTGTGCAACTATAAGAGGGATATATATTGGATAATACACACATTCACAAGAGTTCTTTGCATTCCTTTGCCTCACCAGAAAACCAAGTCTATTGGAAAGATTATATGCCTGAGAAGCAATGGCTTCCTTTGAGTTAATCAGTGGAGTCAGAGACATACAGTGCCATTCTGAAAAAAAATAAGCATCATTGCATGATGCATTCAAAGCTCTTATGCTACCCAAAATGTAAATGATCATTCCACATATTTTATTAGCTTGCTTCTTATAGTAAATGCTGTACAGTGGATTACTGACTTGAATTATGTATGGTAACATCATCTAGTATCCTAATTGAAATGCATACGTTATGAGCAATATATTAAAGTAAGAGAACTAAAGGTTACTCTGGGGATCTAGTATTGAAATATAAATGTAGTTTTATGTTTTCTATAGTGACAGAGTTTTCTTTCAAGATATTATTCACTGCATTTATTTTTCCTCACCAGTCACGTGTAAATCTATACTTAGTAGACTCTTCAGAATTAGATTAATTGCAGCTGGCAAATTTAAAAGCTTCCTAGGATCAGACAGGTAATGAAAAATAAATGAAGAAAGGCTAGGAGTAGAAAAATAATTACTACTAGTTTGAGTTGAGAGGTGTGGGAAAACTACGAAAATAAAAAGCCACATCCTGACTCCCCTCAGTACACTGAGCAGCACACCCACTGTCCCCGCCAAATGATGCACCAGGGAATGTTGATTTTTAGGTGTCATTGGTGATTCACTTTCTTAAATGCTGAGGAAAAAATGCTTTCTGGTGCAAATAAACATATCTGTGGACTAGATATGCACTTCTTTTACTTATAACTATAGGTTTTTTAAGTCCTCCTCTTTGAAAACTTAGTTATCAATTTAAATAAATGGAACACTTCTATCAAAGTTATGTTTTAATAATATATCTCTGTATGTAACCAAAATAGTGAATACTAATTGAATTCTTCTGCAATCCCTTTTCCTATGCTAAACTTTAGAGACGTTATCTAATTTCACCCATAATAACACTACAGGGAAGTGTCATAATCACCTTATTTTATACAGGAGAAAAATGAGGTGTGGAGAGTTTACTATTTTCTTTCAACATTACCTCAAAGTGTTGGATATAAAAATTGAGCCAAGAAATCTGTCTTCAAAAATAGTGCCTCTATTATCTCTCATATAGATTGTCTCAAATAATCTTATAGTAAATAAATGATCTTGTAGGTAAAAGAACACACGTCACTCTCTCTCATCTAGCTATCGTTTACCTGTCAAAGAGAATTATGTGTTGTGTGTGTTTACTTTTAACCACATTTCTTTTCTTATGCACAAATGTTGATTTCTAAAACAATATCCTCAAATGATTAATTATTGCATCTTATTGGTTCACCTGCCCAGTCCCTTTATAATTCTCTCTTCTTAACTGTGCAAATTTCATCTGCTCTTATATTCATTACACTATTCAAAGTCTTAAGAAACCCAATTAACTCTACCCACTATGATTGTCCACTTGTTTTTTCTGTTTAGAGTATATGGCCCAATAATTTGCTAGTTAAAATTATACACTTTTAAATATCCTAATGCCAATCAAATACATCTGTGTTGCTTAAAATATAGCTTTAAGATTTTTGAAATCAAGGATCAATATTTCTGCTTTTATTTTATTTATTTTCTTTCCCTTCCCTTACTGTTTATATCAGAAACAGGCTAAACTCATTCAATGACTGCTTATTGAATAAAGGAAAATGAATAAATGAATATCTAAGATTTTTCTGGAAAACTATAAGAGGATACTTTTGATCTGAAAACTAGTATCTCCCAGGTAGGCCAATGTTAGGAATATAAATAATAGCAACATTTCTTCTTACTGTGAGTAATGTGTTGTTTTCTATGAGTAATGTCTTGTTTTCCAAGCAACATCCTATTTTGACAGTGAAGCCTAATGCGATCATCAAGCGATTTTGGTAAGCAATGAAATAAATTCATGGGATAAACATCGTCTTATGAGTCCAAATGCCAATTACCTATTCCCATGTCAAACCATTGTTTATAAGATTGAGTTCTTAACTCCATTAGCTTTATCCCCTTTTCCGTGAAATGAAGGATTTGAATAGTTAATCTTCAAGTCTCTTTTCCATTATAAACTGTGATAATTTATTAATCACTTCTTGCCCCAGCAGGCTCAAAAATCCAAATTATTCCACCTTTTAACATTGAGCAGAGGTTAGGCAGAGAAAAAAAGTGAACATGGGCATTCATGAAAATCAACTCGTGAAGAAGAGAAAGTAAATGAAATTAGAACTCCCAGAGTAATCACATGATGGGGAGGATCATTTATATTCCATTTCATTCTGTGCTATTATTCTGGGAGGTTATTGCACTTAGTGAAACATGAAGGCCAAACTTCATTCCTTATTTTGATAGTTTTTCCTCCCTTTCTCTTTTTCTCTCTCCCTATCATATACTACATCAGCTCAATCTAACTTTCTACCTTCTTTTCTCAACTTTACTAAAATGAGGCCAAATATGTGGACAAGAGAAAATGGTAACATGTTATTAACCAGAATTGTCAAAAGCCTCTTAATTACCTAAACATTTGAAAAAAAAAATTATTTTAGTTGTCGAGAGAGAGAGAGAGAGAGAGAGAGAGAGAGAGAGAGAGAGAGAAAGAGAGAGAGAGAGAGCAGAACAAATTCATTTGTTCTATTTCTAAGCCAGATAGAGGCATCCTGGCTTTTGCAAGAGAAAGAAGTGCTTATTCCTTAGGAAGTCATGAAAATGTCTGGGAACTTTTAGTTTCTTCCTTTGACACATATTTTTGATTCAATAACATTGTGCTCTTGAGTGCAAATTCTTTTCTGAACATGTATTTATACTCACTGTATTTGGGTGGGATGTCTTTGTTCATAACACCCCCAAATATGAAAAATGATTGTGAACCCGCAGCTTCACAGTCACATGTGGCCCTACAGATCCTCAAGTATGGCTTCCCACTGAATCCAAACTTCACAGAACAAATCTTATTAACATTTGAATTCAGCCAAAAGGTTTAAGGACCCAGAGGGCTACGTGTGTTCTTCAAGGCTGCAGTTTCCCCACACCCAAAAGAAAATCTTTCCTGTGTCTTTTCATTGACAAGAATCTTGATACACAACAATAAAGGCACCAGTAACGTAAACAGAGAATCTTCACCGTAATGTTTGAGGAAGATATGGCTGTGTAGGGACAAGCAGTCTGTCAGGGGCAAAGAAACTTTCTAAAGGACATAGGCCAGCACTGGCCCATAGAAATGGCCTGCTGTTGCCAAATGGTATGGGCAGAGATGCTCTTGTCCATAAAGCAACCGGACATCAGTGAAATATTTTTCTGAAGTCATGACTGGACTCTCTCTACAAATAGCCACCCAGCAGGTGGTCAGTTGCCTAAGGATGTGACATGACTGAAGTCTTCTGTGAAAGTTGCCAGCCAGAGAAGGAAAGTGTGGTATGATATGAAGGGCACAGCTACTGTGAGAGTAGCTACTGTGAGTGAGGCTGGGACTAGTCTGTGAGAAACAGTAAGGTGAGCAGTGCCACCAGGACTCCACCCTTGACTGAAAGAAGACGGAAGCAGAACTGAACCAAAACTGAAACACGTTCGTGCCGTGGTCACCTGAACAGTCTCTCCAGTAAAAGTTATTGAAAAAAAGTCCAATAGCATGATAATATACTAACAAAGCAGAAATGTGTACAGAGTACACAAAAACTGGTTTGAGCTGGTTTCCGAGCTGAGAAACTATATAAATGGATATCTGCCCCAATTTCTTATGGCTGAAAGAGCTTTCCTTTAAGTCTTCTAACTTATTATCTCTAGAACTTACCAAGGAGAGAATCTGGATTGGGATTTATCCTAAAATGTAGTATTATGTTTTACATTTGAAACAATTTAGAAATATAGTGGCATTATTTTATTATTGAAGAGTATGGTTATTTAGATTAAAATAAAGAATTTGTAATTATTTTTACTAAACATTTTGATAAAATGCTTATTTAGGCAAATTCTTACAACTCATAATGTACATAACTCATGGTGTACATACGACTTTTTTGCCTCTTCAAAACAAATGCTTTTATATAATGAGGACATAGAGATAGGAAAAAATGTATACACGTGCAATGACAAATCACTTCTAGGATGATTTTAATCTATATTTTAGGCTGATTCTCAGAAGGTTGAAATTAAAGATAATATCTGTAACTGGACTTTGAATATTGCTCATTGAAATGTGACCAGTTAAAAAAGATTTATCTGACATTCAGAGACATTTTTTCAGAATGTCTAGATAGTGGCAAATTGCTCTATCACCAAGGTTTCAGAGTTTGAATCCCCATTCTCTTTCCATACTGTCTGCCTTGGAAAGAGCAAGTAAGGACTGCTCTACCCTACATCACAACGTCATCACCTGAGCACACTCTAAACCTCTCTGGTTGTTTCTTTCAACCACAAGAAATGTAATTGCTTTTATGAAAGAAATGAAATACGTTTTCAATTAAATCATGTTGTTGCTTAACATTAGGTCCTCAATAACTTACGCAAGAAATAGTACTGAGAGATACATGAAATGTGAATTTTACTTCAAATAAAATTATTTTAATTTGAAGACATAGGAAAATTCTATCTTACAATCCTTTAAAAATTGAATGAAAATGTACTCTGAAGGCAAAAAAAATTTAGAATACAAAGTAACTATTAGGAAGACTTATAATATGACAGTCCTATCTTCTAAAATTAAAAACCACCTCAGTTTTGGTTATTTTTTTTAGGTCCTATGATAAATATAAGTTATTTGATCTTATTTTTATATCCCCTTATAGATCTTGAGAGAATAATTTCTCCCCATCTTTAGCTGATGCAGAAATGGCAGGAGAAAATTAAGACTGATAGCACAATACATGAGAGGCTCAAGAAATTACCTGAGATGTCTTTGCACGACCATGTGACAAATGCCACCAACCTCTCTTGCCTCCTTTGAAATGTTTCTTTGTCTGATATAAATGATATAGCAGTGCCTATCTAAGGACAGACTATGACCAGAGGTCAACTGTATTAATGTAGTAGACACTTTATTCCTAGGGTATGTAATTTGTTCTCTCTAAAAAAAAAAAAAATCGCCATATTCTTTAGTGTACTTTAATCTGTCAGATATCAGTGTCAGACAACGTTCCTAAAGTAGATAGAAACAATTTATTCAGAGTAAGCCAGTGTATTGGACTTTAAGGAACAGCTATTCTTTCACATCTTACAAAGTTTTAAAGTTATTTTCAGGCAAAAAAACTGAAGGCCAGATAGAGTATACAAAGGGTACTGAATGTTAGAGCAGTTTGCTTCCAGAGACTATTTTATACTTTTCTTTCAAGGATAAGCATTTTAAACAAGATTCCACTGTATAAACCAATTGCAGGGTAACATAATAAGATCTTTTCCCTTTCCTCATCAGGGCAACGCTTTCAGACACTTTGAGGGATTGACGGACCATACAGCACCATTTTCACTCTCTTTGGCTAATGAATTGGAGCCGTGGAAGCCAAGGGAACTAAAAAGATGGATTGATTTACCACATTTGGGCCTAATATGGCTTTAGGGAGAAAAATAGAGCCAGAGTTCTTATTTTGTTCTATTGTTTTGCTCCATGATATGTGCATTCCTCCATTCAACAAATACACACTGCACATCCCCAACATGCAAAGAATTATGTCAATATCACAGACATTTACATACAGCTGTGTTCTTGCATTTACATAACTATGAAAGTATAGATAAGAAATGCCTTGAAAGCTATGTTAAACAGTTTGATGAAAATATTTCAGATTGTATATGAAACCAGCAATTGTATCCCATGATTGCATTAACGTGCACAGCTATGATTTAATTAAAAAAAAGAAAGAAATGCTAATCATAGGAAAAATACTATCTCTCCCCTTTCTAATCAAGCTTGGATGCTGGAACTTCACAGTTGCAAACTTGGATACCGGAACTTCACAGTTGAAGCACAGCCAGATGCTCATCTAGATGCAGGCTGGGATAGTCTGAATGTTTGTGTCCTCCCAAAGTGATGTGTTAAAATCCTAATTTCCCAGTAGACAATATTAGGAGGTGAGGTCTTTAGAAATTTCACCCTCATGAACAAGATTAATTCCTTTATAAAAGAGGTCGGAGAGAGCTTGGTCATTCCTTCCATCACATGAGGACAAAGCTAGAAGGAATCACACATGAACCAGAAAGTTGGACCCCAGGAGACACCAAGTCTGCCAGCACATTGATATTGAACTTTTCATCCCCCAGAAGTATGAGAAATAAATTTCTATTCTCTATAGATTACCTACTTGACAGTATTTTGTCACAGTGGCCTGAAGAGACTAAGACCTAGGCTAATCAGAGAAATCATTTTTATGTTGGCCAACATATCAACACTATATAATTTTTAAGAGGTGATTTTTGATCACTCATAATGTAACCCTAAATACTTCAACAGAAAATTATAGAAATAAAGCCAATAGGTTTGATTCATTTGATGTAGAATTCATTTAATCAGGCATTGTAATTGTAAACAAAGTCTATCCGTTATCTACTTTTTTTTAAATGCATGAAAAATTATACTGCTCTTACCCAATGTGTGCTAAACAAAAGATGCAATAAAAAATGGCATTGAAATATCTGAGTTGTCTGACAACAATATTAGTCACATTGTACACATTGACCTTTCCGTGGCAGGGACATTCAGTAAGCTGTTACTAGCAGTTGGCATTTTCAGAAGTAATTTAATGTCGGTCATTTACTTAGCAAGATTACTGTCTCTTGACTGATGAGTTTCAGGTGATGTAAAAATCCACCGAAGTGCTTTATGATTTCACCACTATCTGGAAGATACAGTAGCTTATTTCAAAGAGTTAATGATATCATTAGCATCCCCTAGACATTTAATTATCTATAAGAAGACAATGGAAAGAAGTAATGATTGACTTGGTTATAGTCTTTAGAAATATGTGCCAAAGGAACATAGCTATTATGGAGAACAAGTACCTTCTATATTCATGCGGTTTCCCTGTTCTCAGGGGGTTCCAAAGGTTAGTGGCTAACATGTTTAACACAGGCTCTTTCTAGTTCAATGTATGCTCCTATTTTTCGTTAACTTTTTTTTTTTTTTAATAATTTTATTGAATCATAATTATGTACATTGGTGCAATCACAGGGCACGATTCATATACATTCAGAAATATTTTGATCATACTGTTACTGGTTAACTTTTAGCTATTATCTTTATTGTAATTTATATTAACATGCTAAAATTCTTGAATTTACTGCAATGGCTTGATAGTGGAGAATTGGGTTCTTCATTGCTCCTCCCCTGGCTTGACTGAGTAATTATCCATAGTTTTTCTTTTCTTATGTTTCTTTTTTTATTTGGTTGTAGTTGTCATTGTTGTTTGTCAGGCCTGGGCTAGAATGGAACCTGCCAGCTCTGGTGTATGTGGCTGGCGCCCTAGCCACTGAGCTACAGGTGCCAAGCCATCCATAGTTTTTATTAAAACTTTTCCTAATTATGTCTTCTTCTTATCTGACGTGCTCAATATCATTTGGCCTTCAACAGGAAAGTTCACTGTTTCTTAATTGACATCCTTCTTTTGTATTAGGGCTTTGGCACTTTATGGAATTAATGAAGCCACCGTTTGTCATTTCTCTCAAGATAATGAGTGGCTGTAGCACATATTCATTTCACATGAAATCTTACAGGCATTTTACTTTTTTCAAATTCTTTACAATCACTCCTGGAAACCTCAGGAGTAGGCATGTATGAACATGTATTTGTATCTCAGAAGTAAAATTTGAAAGATAAACACCATGTATTATACAAAAAGTGGTTGCCAAATAAGAACAAGGTTTTTTTTTATGGTATATAGTAAATTCATCACTATGTATAAAACCTCAAATTTTATTCTCTTCTCTTTGATGAGCTACTGCTAAGGACAATTCATACGCTCATAGCAATTTTTCATGTTATTTTGAAAATTCATGAAGATACAACACATAAGGGGAGTTTCAGTGTCAGAAAGATGAATTGAATTCTATTTTTCAAATGTGAAGTTTTAAATATTTTTATTAAGTTGGACACTTAGGTAAAATATGTCTGGACACATGTTTATTAGATGTCAAACATGTCATAAAGGATAAGTTATATGAAAGAACTTTGGAAGTGGAAAGTGAAGATCACAAATGAGGCTAAAAACATTGGTAAGATAGTCAGGTAAGAAAAAAATTCACACAAATAAATCCAGGAAGAGTGGATATGATAGAATAATTGTCATTTTTAATAAGGAGAAGGAAAATATTAGAAAGGAGAAAGGCAGCTCTTATGAACAGCTGGCTAGTTAAGGAGGTAAATGTCTATGAACCTTTGAAAGGCAATTCTGATGTATTATTCTAGTAACACTATTGATTATATAATTAGAGAAAACAACTTTATTCACCTAATATCTGGTAATAGGAACACGGAAGTGCTCAAGTTAACTAGACTTATTCTGACATTGTGATGCTTACGATGCCTTTGGCTCTGAAAATATGTATTGAGTTTAAAATATTATTTTTATTTTCAGAACTCAAGAGTTATTACTTTTGTAAAGGAGAAAAAATTCTTTTAATTTGATACACATGAAACATGTTTTAAGTAGGATCTTAATAAATTTGATATTTTAATGACTTTCTATCCTGATGTCATTTCTCTACCTTAAATAGCACTTCTCTATCTTATCTATAAACATAAAATAAAATAGAAAGAAAGGTTTATGAGGATCACAGTAACAATATAGTGTAGAAATGGTTCACTTTTATATCATGCGAGCAAAGAATAGAAAACTTCAGGAGGATTTCTCTTTTGACATACATCAAAATATGTCACTTCTTTACCTTGCCAATTTGTTTCCATTGGTCAAATATGTTTGGAATAGTAACATCAAACCCTGATGCTAATTCACATGTAGGTGGAGATTAATTTTCTTCCAATATAGCTTTCAGCTAGTTGTTATCCACCTTTATCTCAGGTAGCCAATGTGGCTCATTTTCAAGATGAAAATCACCAGAGGGAAATTCTCAAACCACCAATGTACTGTGTGTTCATTAGTCAAATCCTTTCCAAACACTTCATTGATATTTCAAGCTGTCTGCATTACAGTGGTTCCATAATGGAACTCATATTCCAAATAACATGAGCTTTTGACTTAACCATGGTTTCACAAAAATTGCTGTAAAAATATTTGCAAGATAATCACAAGGCAAAACATGTGTTTGAAAGAATGAGGATGAACATTAACAATAAAAACAAGCAAAAAACTCTACACAAACAAAAATCCCCAAAAACAACACAAATAAGCAAATAAAAAACAAAAAACCCAATAAGTGCAAAAGTAAAATGTCAGTGATATCAACTGTCAAACTTAATACATAACGAAGTCAGACATTTCATACTTTATGAACTAACAGTCTGTCCAGGGGGAACACAGAGTCCAATCAAAATACATCTATCATTGCAATGCCATCATTTGGACACACCTCCTGAACCATTTAGATTCTTTCATGGTTGTTTGTTTGTTCATTTGTTTTTTTGATGGTAATCACATTTAACAGCTAAAAGTGATCCAAACGTCTGTAGTTAGGAAAAAACCTAAATGGCTATAAAGGGAGAGTCCTAGTTTAATACACCTAGTAAACGAAAGCTTATTTGGTGGTGAGGAAATGAACAGCAGGAGGCGGTGTTCTGGCTCCATATTAAGACAGCTCTCTGAGATTGAGACTGAAATTAATCTGTCATCTTCAATACATGGTTTCAAGATCTTTTGCCTCTGCCATATCAAAAAGATGTCTTTTTTATCCATTCATTTGTTGTTAGGGACTTAGGTCATTTTCATATCTCAGCTATCATAAATAATGCTGCAGTGAACCTAGCCATTCAGATACTTCCACTCATTAGGGGAACGCATAATACAACCAGAATGAGATACCGCATCACACTTGTTAAGACAGCTAGGATCAAAATGATGGAAGAAAACAAATATTGGCAAGGATGGGCCTACTATTGATGGAAATGTAAAATTAGTATAGTCATTTGGAAAATGGTGTGGTGTTCCTCAAAAAATACATGGTTCCTCTAAATAGCACTTATGGTAAAAATCCCACCATCTCATTTCTGCATACACATCCAAAAGAATTCAAATCAGTATCTCAAAGAGACTTTTGCATTCCTATGTTCATTCCGCTATTATTCATCCTAGCCAGATATGGAAACAACCAAAGTGCAGTATATATGATAGAGAATACTATTCCTCTTTAAACAAGAAGGAAATCCTGTCACTTGTAACAACGTGGATAAATCTAGAGGACATTTTGCTAAGTGAAAAAAGTCGAGGGCAGAAAGCCAAATGCCTCATGATGCCACTGATATGTGGGATCTGAAAAATCGGCACTCATAGAAGTAGAGAGTCTAATGTTGGTACCAGAGGCCGGTAGGGGGAAGAAGAGTGGATGGGGAAAGGAGAGACGTAAATCCTACATTACAAAGTTCCAGTTATACCAGAAAAATAAGTCATAGTGACATACAGTTCACAATTAATGTATATTTCCAAATTGCTAATGAGTAAATTTTCAATTTTCTCACCACAGAGAAATGATAAGTACGTGAAGTGATGGATATGTTAATTAGGCTGATTCAATGATTCCACAGTGAATGCAGGTGTCATAATATCACCTAATACTGGAGAAATACATAAAATTATTTCAGTTAAAAATAAAATTAAAGGTAAAAAAAGAAATACAGAAAATGAAAGATATTATCTGATAAAAGCTATGAAAATTTTTTTTCAAACACATGCTGTATTAACTTATTAGGCAAGATTTATTTATAGGTGGTTCTGTAAGTAGGATTAGCAAAACAAAAAATAGTGTGATTATTTTTCCTTTTATAATTTAGACAACACTTCTAAATCCTTTATGCTAAGTCATAAATAAAATATATCTCTAAAAAGAAGACTTATCTTTCTCAGAACCATATTAAATGTATATCTCATGTAATTCTTTTTCTATAGACACTTAAAAAACATTCTGATACTAGACTTTCATGATATTCTTTTAAGGTTTTATGGCAATATCCTATGTTTTAATATAATTCTTTTATTATTTCTTTCCCCTTATCCTGAGCAGCCACCTAACAAGAGTAAAAGGAGATAACAGATTATCTCATCTTCTACTTAAATAAAAGTACAGTTTATCTTATATATAAAAGAACATGACACAGATAACTTATGAGATTGAGGAAAGATAAAAGTAGATGTACAGAAATGTAGATAAGAAAGTATAAAGAATATTATATTTGAGAGAAAGCTTCTGAATATTAAAGTAGTTTATTGGGTAATGAGAGGGGAAACTGAACAAAAAAGAGTCATAAAATAAAGTGACATAGGAAAGTGTCTTACAATGCATATGTCAATAATATGCTATTATTTCCTAAATATTTAAAGAAGCCACGTGTCAGGTCTGTTGTTGGGTGCTCTTAATTTCACTGCCACCAAATCAGTTAGAACACCTAAAACTGGCAACTATGGAGCTCATATATCCTATATTAACAAATGATTTGTATAAAATATCTATGCTTAGGTTACAGTATCTTACACAGTGGATTCCATATTTCACTTGACACCCACTTACTACATACGATACATGTCAAACATTTTACTATGTACTGGATGAATAGAAAAGCTTCTTTCCTTAAGAAGTTTACTTATTTGGTAAAGATGATAAACATAAATAAATATATGCCTATACATTTATAATAGTATAAACAAATAAATGCATTTATTTATAATAAGTACAAACTAAGCCTTTGGATTATAAATATTTAAGTCATGGGAAATTATACCAAAAGAAAGTAAATGGCTCTGAATTTATGCAATTCAATATTAGTTTATACACCATAAAGATGTATATAGGGGAAGGAGCCAAGATGGCGAACTATAGCCAGCTTTCCGCAGAGGTTCCCATCCAGAAGTAGAGTTAAAGGACAGAAACTCAGCAAGAAAGCCGATGGTTTGGATCTGAGGCAAAAGAAAAGGTCAAAGAACGCACATCAACCATGTGGAGGGCAACCTGAGTCCCCGAGTACGCAAACAAAAAGGTACAGAGCACATCACTAAGCGGACGGGAGTCCCCTCCCCCATGAGAGAGGTTCACAGTATACTCCATACCTCCATACAAACAAGCGAGCAGAGTTCAGATGTCCTCCCACTCTATTCCATAGGAGAGACCCTCTAAAAACCAGACCTCCTTCCCCTACTAGAGTGCTGTGGTGCTCTCCAGACAGGCATAAAACTGTATATACTCTCTACCTGCAAGCTGGAGTTCCTGGTGTTCCCCTCCACTCTCACCCTGAGATCTGGAGGCCTGTCCCCCACAGAGTCCAAATTCTTAGAGATTTTCTCAAGGGGTGTGGATGGGTCATGGACTGTTGCTGAACTGTGCTGGTTTTCCGGCTTGGGAGTGGTGAGAGGAGAATGAGCCAAGAGGAGACCAGGCTGGAGGGAGGGTCTCCTGAGGCACAAAGCGGCAACCAGCTCTGGGAACATTAGCAGGAGAACTGCACCCCTGGGGATGTTTTGAGGAGACACTCCCAGTCTTCTGGGTGGCCAGAGGAAGTGGGAGGCTTCTCTAGTGATAGCCACCAGCAGAGCGGACCAGCAACCAAGGAACGTGAAGGATATGCCTGAGGTGGTAACGACCGGGACAGCGCGCAGGGATTAGAATACTCCCAGAGATGCTGCTTTGCTTATCTTCAGACTAACCTGGCCCTCCGGGGATGAAAGCTGAGACAAAGGGCTGGAACTCACAGACTGAGTCAGACCTATTTACAGCCCCAGTCTGATCAGGGAAAATAGCCTTGATGGAAATAAATTCTGCGAACTTGTTCTGTTCGAGCAACAACATCAATCAGGGACAGGGCTGGAACTGAGTGAATCGCCCCAGCCCCTATCAAGTACCCTGGTTGTCAGGCCTCACATCCCCCTGCCAAACAGTGACAGGGAGTAGTGAACTGGTTGTGGAGCCACAGACCTCACTGTGACCCAGGCAGGCGCAACCCTCTGGAGGAAACTGGATCACAACTGTTACCACCGACTGGGTGTGACAGAGGGGCAAGGTGGGGAAGGAGGCATCAACCTTCCTAGACTAATCTACTTGCTGGGGGGGTACCGTCCTGAGCTCACAGAGCACCAGAGTGAATTATACTAGAGCTCCCAAGCAGATCCCTGCTATCTAGTTGCCAGAGATTTTTAAATCTTCCATTTGAGATCAGTGCTGGCTAGGACAATTGATTGGGACCTCTTCAACTGGGCTAATCACCCAAGGACTTTCCAAAGTTGTATCCTGGGTGTGTGCTAGTGGGAAGGTTTGATTTGGCTTTTTCAATTGTTGCCTGTTGGGGGTGCGGTGACCTAACTCTGGTCTTCCTTCACACCTCAGATTTCAATCCAGAGTAACAGATTTTCTAGGGTAAGACAAAGACCAGCTGAAAATAAGACAGAGCCACTTAACCCCACCACACCAAGAAGGTCCCTAGTTTCGCAAGCAGTAGCTCTGTATGAGTCCTTGGCAACACTCTAGGGGAAAAGATACAAACGCCAGTCCAAGCTGTTAAGCAAAGGACTGGTCAATCACTACTCCTAGAACTCCCAGCCCAAATTGTCCTTATCTACTCATCTAGCCAAACGGTATAAAATTAATCGTGGAGCGGAATCAACGGAAAAGCTCTGGAAACATGAACAAACAGACTAGGTCAGCCTCCCCCAAGGAATAATCTGGCAGACACAAGTGAGGATCCTCAGCATAAACTGATGGCTAAAATGTCAGAAATCGAACTCAGAATTTGGATTGCAAACAAGATCAATAAAATAGAGGAAAAGTTGCATTTAGAAATTCAGGGTACATTTCAAAAATTGTCTCAAGAAGTCAAGGAATTCAAAGACCAAATGACCAAAGATTTGAACACATTGAAACAAGAAACTGCAGCCCTCAAAGATCTAAGAAACAAAGTAGAATCCCTCAGCAACAGAATGGAGCAAGCAGAAGAAAGGATTTCTGACATGGAAGACAAACCTATCAAACACTCCCAAACTGACAAAGAGATATAAAAATAGAAGGCAAAAACAGATCATTCTCTCAGACAGCTCTGAGATAACTCGAAGACAACCAACATTCACCTTATAGGGATATCTGAAAATGATGAAGTGGTGTCACAAGACTCAGAGTCTCTTCTCTATGAGATTATGAAAGAGAATTTTCCAGACATGCCAAGAGATTCTGAAATTCAGATAGCAGACAGTTTCAGAACCCTAGCATGACTCAACCCGAATAAAACATCCCCCAGGCACATGATAATTAAGTTCACTAAAGTTAATATGAAGGAGAAAATTTTGAAAGCAACCAGACGTAAGAAATCTATAACCAACAAAGGGAAGAATATTAGAATAACTGTAGATCTCTCTGATCAAACCTTTCAAGTGAGAAGAGAATGGACATCAGCTTTTAATCTCCTAAAATAAAATAACTTTCAACCCAGGATCTTGTATCCAGCTAAACTGAGTTTCATTTATGATGGAGAAATTAAATACTTTAATGACATCCACATGTTGAAGAAATTTGCCATAACTAAACCAGCTCTCCAGGATATTCTCAGACCTA